>CABHPP010111896.1:0-47023 GCA_902168425.1 Peromyscus attwateri | reverse complement strand
AAAACCTGAGAGATCAGGGAATAGGAAAAGCCATGCCAAACTCACCTCACCAACTCCTCAGCTTCCAAAGAGACCTACTTCCTGTATACCCACTCCTATATGCCTTTCTGTTCTGCCATCTCATTTCTTCTCTCCACCCAGCTACATCACTTCCTGTCTGTCTGTACAGACCTCCAGACCTCTATGGTTAGTGCTGGGATTAAAGACATGTGTCACCATGCCTGGCTCTGTTCCCCAGTGTAACCTTGAACTCATAGAGATCCGGATGGATCTCTGCCTCCCAAATGCTAGGATTAAAGGTGTGCTCTCTTTGCCTGACCTCTATGTTTAGTGGCTGGCTTTTTCCTCTGATCCTCACATAAGCTTTATTGGGGGGCACAAAGAAAATATCACCATAAGCCCTCATAAGGAAAGGTGTATCCTCTCCTCTACGTCTTTACAATGTTGAAGGATAAATAACTTACTCAAAGGCCAAACTGATAATAAGGAAAAGCAATTATATAACTCTTGTAACAGCAGTAATGATCCATGCTCCTTAAAATACTTTGAATTCACACCTAAGATCACTTTAATCTTTACCTTGCTTTCTCTTATTCTTTGTGATCTCTCTTCTGTGATGTGACTTAGGGGTAGAGGACATGGCTCAGTGGGTTAAGTTCTTGCAGCTCAAGCTTAAGGACCTGAGTTTGAATCTCTAGTACCTATGTAATAAAAGCATACCTGACAACACTCCCCTATGATATCTGTGCTGGGAGTCGGAGGCAGGAGGATCCTGACAGCTATTGGCCAGCCAGTGTAGCCAAGTGATAAGTTTCAGGTTCAGTGAAAGAGTTTGTCTCAAAAAGTGAGATGGAGAACATAGGGAAAGATGTTTATGATTGGCCTCTGTCTTCTATGTAAGCACATATGGGTCCGCACACTAGCATATTCGTGTGAACACATGCACACACATACAATCATGTAACTTGGCATGGGAAAATGGCTTAATGGTCTTGTTTAGGGAGAGAAAAAAGTGTTTTCTACTCCTCTAAAGAAAGAAAAAAACTGAGAGCAAACCACTGAATAAGGCTGCAGACTTATAAATGGAAATATCACTGGCTTCTGAGATCTTATCGGGCTTACCTCCTGTATGTGAAGAGGTTCCTCACTCAAGTTCTCAATGCTCTTATGTAAGGAATGGCAAGTAACCTTTCTCAGAGGTCAAAAATGAATAAAGTAAAAGACTCTAAAAACATTAATAAAATTAGCATGCAGGGAGTTATCAATATACGCATGTAGTTGCTGCCACTATTATTATTGTGGCTTTAACAATTCTCATGAGGGTTAGTGCCTGAAACACGATTCAGTCAAGTGATTCATCACATTGTTTGGTTAGTTTTGTTCACTGGCCGAGTCTGCAGGAATCCCTCAATACTTGAAATTCTGCAGATGGACTTTGTCTCTGTCTCTAATCCTCTCCAAGAAGATAGAGCAGTTAATGAATTAGCTTGAACTATCTCCTTAAGCTTGACTGTCATCAGCAAATTGCCCTGAAGAACATTATAAATGGACACTACAAATTAGAAACTGTGTCTTTAAATCACTTCCTTTCTCTCTCTATTCTCTTTTTTCTAAAACTTGCAGATCCACAGCCAATCTGTTGAGCTCTGTCAGACAAAAAAACAGCATGCACTTCTTATCCAGAATTGTGGAGAAAAACGTTTTGTATTAGGGTTTGTTATTATTTTCTAGCATTATCTGACAACCTCAACACACACACACACAAACAACACTAGACTGACTCAGCAAGTTGCATTTATATGTTTATGTTACATTATATATACATATACACATATATACATATATAAATATATATAACAAACTTTTTAAAAATAATTTTTTAGTGGTTCTTGGGAATTTTACATTTTGCACCCTAATTCCACTCATTTCCCAGTCCCTCCATATCTGCCTTTCACTCTTTTAGTGTCACCCTCAAAAGAAAAACTTAAAAAGAAATAATGAACATTAAAAATAAAAATACAAATAAGAATATTAAACAAACAAATGAAAGTGAGCAAACAAACAAAAAAATCCCCTTCATTCCCCCCTCTTTCCTGCCTCTCTGATGCTCTTCACTCATCTTAGTGGCATTGGGAACTGCTCTGTATCTTGAAGTACACCCTTTTGTCCAAACAGCTTCACTTGCAAGTGTTCATTGTGTGATGTGTTATTGGTCAGGTTCAAGGCCACTGGCTTCCGGTATATCATCATTACTGGACCCTCACCAAAACTTCTCTCAGACATCCTGCTGCTGTGGGATGTTCTGTATGGCAAATGTGTTGTTAATAAAACACTGATTGGCCAGTGGCTAGGCAGGAAGTAGGCGGGACTAACAGAGAGAATTAAAAGAGCAGGAAGGCAGAAGGAGTCACTGCCTGCCAGCCTGCCAGCCAGCAACCACCAGGACAAGCAGCATGTAAAGATGCCGGTAAGCCACGAGCCATGTGGCAAGATATAGATTTATGGAAATGGATAACTTAAGATATAAGGACAGTTAGCAAGAAGCCTGCCACGGCCATACAGTTTATAAGCAATAGAAGTCTCTGTGTTTCCTTGGTTGGGTCTGAGCGGCTGTGGGACTGGCAGGTGAAAGAGATTTATCCTGACTGTGGGCCAGGCAGGAAAACTCCAGCTACATCCTGCTGTGAGTCATGGAGATACCCTGGCTATGGTTCCGCAGGACAAGTCCCTTCTTGAACTCCAGCAAGCCATAGATGGGGTAGATATTGGGAAGTGCCAACTCAAAGCCCTGGATGTGTGCCTGGGTGGTAGCTGAGTTGATCAGTTCAGGCTGCTGGGACAACCCCTTTAAGGTGAGTGGTAGAGCCAGCTCTCCCAGGCCCATGGTGAGGGGTAGGGCCAGCTTTCCCAAGTGAGGGGAGGGCAAAGTCTCCTTTGAAAGGTAGGCCAGCTCTCACTTTCCAGGGTCATCTAGTGGGTTATCCCAAGGCTGGAGAAGGGTAGGGGAGGCTCTCCCCAGGTCAGTGAGGGTCAGGACCAGCAAAGCCTTGTACTTCAACACATGGTTTAGCACATGGTTCACATGGGCCCCTGTGGTAATATGGGTAATGGGTATCAATGAAGACCCCAGCTGCAGCAGGACCACAGACCCAGACATGGCCATCGGCAACATCTTGGGCCCAGATGTCATCATGGCCCCAGGGGGCAGCACAGGCTTCTCAGATCAGCATGACATCAGCAGTTACATGGTCCCTAAACTCCAAAATGGCCCCAGGTGGTGGTCCAGACACCCAAGTAGTCACAAAGCCTTCAATGGTAACAGGAACCATGGACATCAACACAGACCCTGGCTGTTGTGGGGCCACTGACCCAGACATGGTCCTTGGCCACAGCTCGGGTCAGGGGGCACCGCAAGCCAACCCAGTCTGTAAGGCCCTGGAGGCAGCATGATCCTCGGGCACCAACATGGCCTCAAGTATTGGCCCAGACCCCTGGTATCTACACAGTCTTTGGAGGTAACAGGAGCCATGGACATTGATGTAGACCCTGGCTGAGGTAGGGACACAAAACCTAGGGATGTGGTAATGGTAGGATTTGAACCCAAGCCATTGAAATGACTGGAACCTAAATCCAGCACCATAGACCACTCAGCCACACTACCTCCCTATAACAAATTTAATGAAACAAAACAAGCCATCAATTTGAGAGACAGTGACGGGGGAGAGGGACATGACAGGAGTTGGAGGGGACATGAGAGAGGTTGGAGAGAGAAAGGAAAAGGGGATGTGATGTAATTGTATTCTAATAAAAACTGAAAAAAATTGAAGAAAAACAACAGAGGTTTTCATCCTATCATCAGAGGGTTATTACAGGTTTGGAGTCATTCCCCAGAATATCTGTGAATCTTCTTTTTTATTTAATATTTATGTTTTCTAGAATTTAATTCGTGAGTACTATATTTACATCATATCCCCTCCTCTCTCTACAGCTCCAACTCTTCTTATGTCTTCAAAACTTTCTTTCAGCTAAATGACCTCTTTTTAAATATGTATAAATATAGATATCTGTAATATGTATATAAGTATATACCTCCAATTGAGTCAACTTTGTATGGACCCTATGTGCAAGAGCTTAACACTGAGCACTTGGGATTGGCCAACCTCTCAGTTTCTTTCTCTTTTGGCAGCTACTGATTTCCCATAGCTCTTCCTCGAAGCATAAGGCTTGTGGGATAGTATCCTCTAGACATTACAGGTATGCTACATCCATGAAATATCAATAACATGACTGCCTAAGCAAGACCTGACTAATTACACCAGTTAACATGCCAATGTGGATGGATGAAATTTTATAGAGTCTGTGATTCCTGGCTGTACAAGATTTGAAAAAGCTGAATTCTTTGTTAATACTAGGAGCTATGAACCATCCTCACACACACTGAAGACAATCACCTTCATCCACCACCCTGCCAAAGAAAACAATATGGAATCAGTTGACAATAGAAAACTCTGGACGTAATACATTAAAATGGATACAATTACAACAACAAAACCCAAACATAAACAAACATAAACAAACCAACCACCCTCTAAATATCAATGTGTGCTCTGCAGAGAGCGCTGAAGAGAAACCTTGCTGTAGTCACTTTTGATTCTACCCTGGGGTGGCTTTTCCCATGGAGGGACCACTTGTTGGGTCTCCTCCAGAGGAAAGTACATCTGGAGTCAATCATTCTCTGTTTAGGAAAGAATTGTCAGCAATTCGTAACCCCTCACAAATGTTTTATGTGCGATGAACATTACCTTTCATGGTTTCCTAAAGACCACCGTGCCCACTTGAAAGCATGCTGGTCCTTCTCAAGGGCAACATTCTCACTGCAGAATTAGTTGCCTGTCTTTCTGTAGTTGATGTGGGGGTTCTCTTTTCTCATTTTAAACTGTGTGTATGTTTTGGGCATGTGCTACCAGAGGCCAGAGATCTACTTCTGGTATCTTTCTCAATCACTTTTCACTTGTGTTTGAAACAAAGCCTTTCATCAGACCTGGAGCACATCATTCTGCTACACTAGCTAACTAGGAAGCTCCAGGTCCTGCCTCCTCAGCCCAGTACTGGGCTTACAGACACACACTGCTGAACCCAGCTTCTTACTTGGGTGCCAAGGACTTGAACTCAGTTCTTCATGCTAGAATGACAAGCACTTTATCCACTGAACTGTCTCCCACCCATTAAAAAAACAAAACAAAACAAAAGTCTTTTCTTTCTTTCATTTAATTTTTACTTTGAGACAAGGCTTCAATATTATAGCTCAGGCAAGTCTAAATCTGTCTCTGTATCCTAGAATGACTTCAAACTCATGATCCTCCTGCCTCAGCCACTCCAATGCTTGGATTACAGACATGCATAATTTTGCCTGGCTAAATAAATTCTTACAAGAAACCTAGGGGTCAGAGGTCATTCCCTGTGTGCAGTTTCTGAAACAGCAGCTGTTTCTGCGGGAGATAAACCCAGTGCCCATATACTTCCACTCTCCCCTCTTCATGTTCCTGTCAGACCCCAGCCTTGGTGTGATGACATAGATATCACCTACTAAAGATGCCCACACCTGCTCTCCAGTGGAGAAAAACTGCTTTCTATCTTGGCAGTGCTTGGCTCCAGGCTTGTCTTATCTTTACACACCACCATCATGACCCCGTGGGACAGGGACTATCAGTTGTGCTGGGCACTGGTAAAGACAGCATTCCTCTTTTGAGCAGATAACAGAGAGATGCATGAATTGGCCTTTTCAGACAAAATCACGGTGTCCAGCCAGAGCTTATCTATGGTTTTAAGGAAGGAAAAGCTGAAGTTGGCTAAAAGCTTTTCTTTATTCTTTCTTCCCTTGATATTCTATAAGTCACCAGGGGAGCAGAATATTGCAAAATTCTGTCATGAAAGAGCAGGCTGATAAACTGAAAAATAAAAACAGATGTGGAGCAAAGAGGGCTTATGGACATTCGTTTCTTGCTTTGCTCTGGCTCAAGTGCTGGGAGTCTTAAATCCTCCTCCCACTAAGGAAAATCTAATATTTCCTCTGCCTCTGACTATCACAATCCTTGGATAATTCCCATCTTTGGATAATCACCTCTCCCACATTGAAGTCAAAATAAAGTGATAGAAAAATGCAAAATAAAAATAATAAGTGACATTTATTGCATGCCTGTGTGCCAGACACTCTGCAGGCAATATTTCATCTACACAGGGAGAATGCATGCAGCTCATATTCTACGGCCAGACAGCCTGGAGTCAGAGCCAGGCTCCAGCTCTTACTGGCTGGGTGGATACCGGCAAGTTGTGCCACTTATTTTGTTTAGGTTTCCTCGCCTGTGCAAGCGAAATAAATACTCAGCTCTCTCTTCAGATCCCCAAATGGCTGAGAGTTAACATTTATCAATTATTCCAGAAAGTGGCATGTTGTAAAACCTCTGTAAGTATACATTATCAGCCTTACTATGCTGTGATGAAATAGGTCAACTCATCAGTCCCCACGCCCCATATGAAGAACTGAATCAGCAAGATTACATCACACGTAAAATATGTGTAGATAGAATAGAAAGCCTCCTCGGCACAATCCCTGAGATCAAGTACTTAAGCTATGATGCCTGAATATACCATTAAGAGAAAAAAAATCAAATTTGGGTCCATTCATTTATGAGCATCACAATAATATCGGCATATGTGATTGCAAAAGTACATAATTCAGAACCAGTCTTTGATGTTTTACATTCACAGATTTGGGTATGAATGCTTCAGTCATCTCTCTACTTTCTACTAATACTGGCTATTTAAGGATATGGCTACCATGGTTACTCCCCCATGTGAGGAATCCAAGGTATATAAGAAGAGAAAAAGAGCTGTTGTGTGTAGTCTAGGGGTAAAATGAACTATTTGAAGTAGGTGAATAATTTCACCTCAGTTCATGTGAGATCTATCTCACAGGAGTTACCAGATAAAGAAGCATGGGTTCATGATAACAGATACATTATAAAGTGTCTTACATGACAAGAATTTATGAAGATACTGTTGGGAGATCCAGCAGCTCTGGGCTATCATGTCCACTTCTTCATTTGGTCCTTCTTTTCGGAGATTTACTTTTATTTATTTGGCTGCATATATGCATATGCACATGTGTGCCTGGTACTCCCAAAGGCTGGAAGAGAATGTCCGATTCCCTGAACCTGGAGTCACAAATGGTTGTGAAGCACCAAGTAAGTGCTGGGAACTGACCCTGGGTCCTCTGTAAGAGCAGTCCGTGTTCTTAGCCCCTGAGCCGCTGTCTCACCAGCCCCCACTTGGCCCTTCTTAGCATCCTTGCTTTTGTTTCCTGTCTCCCTGCCCTGTGGTGCTATGATGCTACCATATCAGCTCAATCTTTAGTCGGGTTTATAACTCATGGCCAGGGCAGATGATTGACTCAATTCTGAACTCTGTACAAAAGCCAAAAATCTGAGACGGAGTTGTTCTTTCTGTGTTCCTCTATTTTGCCTCCCCCACCCACCAGGGATGGTAGAATCAAATCTAGAAACAGCTGTATTCATGGTTAACACAACCAGCCTCCTCAAAGCTGTATTGCTTCTCCCTATATAAGAGAAAATAACACTTTCAACTCATTTAAGTTAATCCAGCTTGCTTATTCTCTAGTTGTATGTCAAACCACATTTTAAAGCTGTTTCCCAATTCTGCGGGAAACTACTTTCCGTTCCGTAAGTGGGATTCTAATAATGGTTTAAACAGAAGCCAGTGTTTGCCATTGTTTTTTGCACCTGCAATCCATCACCTGTCCCTTGTTGACTTTCTACTCATGTTCTATCCCCACTTTTCTACTTACTGCACGCTGACAATTCAAAATGCCTTTCTATTTTCCTAAAGAAAATGCAAAAACAAACTCAGAAATCTCATCCTCACACTGGGATCTTGTGATTCCTCTTCTGTCCATCCTGTCTTCCTTCCATGTTCATTTTGCACTGCCCGCAGCTACTGTCTCTGCAGTAAGACCCTTCCTGATGCCCTTCCTCAAACTCCACTCAGGGCCTTATAAACATAAACTCCACTCTCGCCTTATAAACATTTCGCTGCATGATGCTTTCTACTTCATGTGTTCATTTACTTGTTTATTATGTCCTCCCAATGTCAGAACAGAGACTGTAGGAAAACCAGGACTTCATAAACCCAGCCCTCCAGTCCTATAAAACAACAGCTCAGGGCAGTTTGTCTTTTAGCCTTTCTTTTACTTCTCAGAATTTTTTTTCATGGGATTCCATAAGTATTTAGTTGCTTGAGGGTAGCTCTAAGCTGGAGTCTTCTGACAAAAAAAGACTTTGTTTCCCTTCCATATAGGATGAAGATTTCAAATACACTACATGTAAGTCACTCGGTAACCAAAAGTGAGAAAGGTTCTGAATAAAATAGTAAAAAGTAGGATGGAGGAGGGGGAGACAGACAGTTGAAAGAATAAACATCCCAAAGAATGTCTAATTTGGTTGAAAATAACCAGGTTCTGCTGAATGACTCTAGGAAAAGATTACTGAAGTCCGTGTCTCCTGGTCTGACTTGCAGTCTGCCCTTAGGGACTATTAAAATGTTCCTGAGCTAAATGGACATTTCCTAATGAATGCATTGGAAGTCTGAAGATACGGCAATATCAAGTCAAGCTTGGAGGACTTCTCTGCATGTTTTTGGTTATCTTTAGAAATTAAAAGCGGTTCTCCCTGCAGTGTACTTGTCTTGTTTGAGTATAAGAACATTCCCAGGAAGTACCTACACTAAAATAAATATAAATATATAAAAATAAAAATAAAATTTGGAGCATGTAAGAAACAAACTTTAGTTTTTCTTCATAATGTCAATCAACTGCTTGGACTGGTCATTACAAGTCAAATGTGTTATGAAGAACAATGTGTCATTCGTTTGTTTTGTTTTGTTTTTACCACGTTCCTTTTATCTGCATATTCTATTGTTATTGCCATAGTGCTATGGCTGTGTCCTTTGGGTGATGAAGAAAGAGATGCTCAGGAGGGTGCAAAGTTTATCCTTGGAAAAGTTGCATGCCTACATGGAGTTGTAACGCTATGGACACGCTCTCTGCCAGCTTCCCATTGTTTCATGATGGTCTTTGCTTTCCAGTGGTTTTGCTATTTTTCTCCAAGCCAAATTAACCCTAGAAACTGAATAATAACATCCTTCTTCGAAGGCGAAGAGGAAAAAAAAAGTTTCCTCAGATTCCTCCAGAGGACTTCCGTGGGATGCTTTACTTTCAGTAAACCTCCAGGCAAACAGTCACTTTTGAACCTTGCACTTTGCCCTCTGATTTCCATACGCTGGAGAAAGATCAATACCAGAGACCAAGTGTCCACAAAAATGAAAATGATATGCACAGATTGTTATTTATACAAGTCCCCTGATTTTGTTTACGGAGTTTAATGCAAACTTTTACCCTTCGATTAAAAGCAAATGTTCCATCTTTCTGCAGGGACCTGCTGTTCCAGATGCAAAGGGGAGAATTCAGAGGGAGGTGAATCTCTGTCAAGAATTCCTGGAGTATAACAGCAGAACATATATTAATGAGGCCTGGCACATTTGTGAAGCAGAAAAGTGATACTGAAGAATCAGAGCAGACACCATACTGTGTTCTGATATATTGATAACTCAAAAGCCATCATGTAGCAAACCAAGATCAATTTAACTATTAACTTTTGCATTACTCTAATTCTTGAAACTCAATAACATGGAGTAAAAGAAAAAAATACATGCAGATGATAGCATTGGGTGCTGTGGCCCTTTATTTTTAGAGAAAGAAGTAAAAGAATTAGAAAGTCGGCAGATAATGATTCTATTTATGATGAAAAAGATAACGAATCCATTTACTTTTTTACACAGTTAACAGAATTATCACACATATATTTTATAGATTATACCAATGTATCAACTGTGACTCAGGGTTTACACCATCTGCAAACTGCATAAAGACTAATTTATACAAATTAGTCTAGAAGAAAAATATGTAAAATAATTAGCTTGTTTTCTTTTTAGGGGTATATTGGTTCTCTAACTTCTATTCATTTACCCTGTAATACACATTAATAAAACTTAAAGCATCTAAAAAATGTATGCACTACTTATATGATTAAAAGTAACTGATTAAAATGGGCTTTATATATCTACAATATTTGAGTTTAATTTTAGCCCTCTTAACACAAATCTCCTGAATTTTTTGATTCTCTCTGTAGTTCATTTGGAGGAGGGTCAGGTCACTAAAAGTATAAACCCTTACTATACCAACAGATTATTGACAAACTCAGAAGCTAAATCCTTGACTCAAGGCTTGGTGAGAATTATAGATGCTTTTAATACTGCCCCTCAAATTGTTTATAATCATGGTACAGAAAACAGACTAACTATATAAATATTTGCAGAATAATTAATGGAGAATTTGTGTGGTCTTAACCAATTGTGTGGTCAGTTTCTTGAGTTTATTCTTCTCATCTGAAGCTAATATGTGAGTGGCAGGGATCTTGTGGAATTAATTAAGAAGAACAAATACAGTAAAACCACAGTGAAATTTATTACATTGTATTTAATGTAGTTCAAAGTAGTTGCTCTGAAACACAGGAGGAAAATATATGCATCTTCCATCTCGTTTTAGCTGTCAAAGAGTAAAAATAATACTATACAGTTTATTCCATTAAGCACACATCTAGGCATTTGGGTGAAGATAAACAGTTGTATTGGAGAAGGAATGAAGTTCTGAGGAGAGATTTAAAAGCAACCTGCAGTTAAATGTTCCATGATAGATTATAGACATGGCAGAAATGTCACTCAGTAGAAAGGATGGCCTGTCTAAGTGGGTCTTCTGTGTCATTCCTTGGATTTTATGACTCTACACCATCCCCATGTTAGTTCTAACTTAAAAGCAGAGTGAAATAATTAAGAACATAAAATTAAAATCTCAGCGAAAATATTCAGTAGCTGTATATCATTAAATGCCATTTCAATGCCTTAGGAAGGAATAGCCAGGAGGCTGGATTTCTTGTCATGATTTTATTAATTTTACAGTTCAGTATAGAAAATAATAAGAGTAAGATTCACATCTTTAATAATTTCATAACATCTTCAAAAGTAAGGTTTTCTATGACCAATTTTGTCTAGATTGCAATGTCTCTTGTAATGGTACTAAAAAATTACACATTTCTAAATAAAACCAAAACAAAATGCCACTTATACCTAGTAGAGAAGTAACTTCCGGCTGACTACTTGTGTAGACTCACTATGACATAAAGTCACTGCTTCCTTACAACTTCCACATAATGTGTTGTACCTGTTACCCAATAACAATGACAAAGTTAGCTCACATACTTAGCACCCCAAGTATAAATAGACGAATACCCTGATTTGCTTAGAAATCATCACTTAATTTCAATTTTTGTATATGTGTAAGGTTAATTTCCTTAATATTTTCATGACAATAAAAAAGCTAACTGTAATCTTCTTACATTTCCATGTAGAAAACAATAACTGTGATTATAAACACGCCTAGAAGAACACAATACAAACTTCATGGAAGCTTTAAATTGCCTCTGCTTGCACAGAAGTCATTTCCTGGGCTGAATTATAAGCCCCTTGTCGAGCTGAACATAGAGCTGAAAAGTCGTTTCATTTCTTTCACATAGAATGGGAAACTGAGTGTTCCCAAGACAGACATTAATGAGTCTCATAAGCACTAGGTGACCAGTCTTTCCAGGGGAAAACAAACAAACAAACAAAAACCAAACAGCAGCAAAGCAAAGGGTTTTAGCCTTTTCTAATTTCTGTGAACCAGGACGTTTTGTCTCTGTCCTTTGAGAAACTGCTCAAACATTCACAGATATTTCATTTTATTCTGCTTGTAACTTGTTCTGTGTCATAATGACTTTTGGGATAACAGACTATCAAGAACACATTAAATAAACCTCTAGCCAATACGCTTAAATGAAGAAATTGGTAGCCTATGTGGTCATGTTCCAGGGAGAATGTATCTTTTAGTATTCCTTTGCTCATACCAGTTTAAAACAAAATGCTTATAAAATAAGCCACACACAAGAACGGAACTCACATTTGGAACATTTAAATGCTTATTTGCTTCTCTTTCTACTAGCTTGTAAAACGTTATTTTCTTATTCTTTCTTAAATAGTCTGTGCTAATTACAAACCTTGACCCTTACCCTCCAAGTGCCTTCATTTATGGCCATGCATTCCTTTCCTGGGCAGCACATTGGCTGAGTTTATAAGATGCGGCTACCAGGCCCACCAGTCCTCACTTTTGCTCCCCCTAGGTCATAAGTCTAACTCACAACATACAACTTGAAGAATTCATCGTTTTAGTAGAAGCAGGTCACTTGTTGGAAATCCAAGGGCTGATATCCTATAACACAACATATGTTTCCCTGTAGAATGTCATAGATAGTGATACAGAAATGTGTTTGTGACTCTTTCTTTCCTTTCCCAAAGGAGTGGTAGATAGAAAAATTAACATTTTAGAAGTCTATAAGAAGGTTAAACAATGGACTCATTCTGGCCACTTACACAAATGACTCGAGCTCACTTCTGCATTCTGAAAATTAAAATGTTATGGAATGTTTTGTACTTCTAATTCCAATCTAATGTGATTCTAAGCTGGTGGCAAAATTAGGCGGTGGAAGAGATGCACCATGTCAACCTCCTCGTATCTGAGTTAAGGGTCTTTCTCCTAGCTTTAGTTTTTGGGAGATCTAGTGAAGGCTTTCAAGTCTTTTATTTCTCAAGTATTTTACAAAATAATTTTACACAATCTTGGTTTACAGTATCTTTATTATTCTTTTTAAGTATGTGCCTGTGTTTGCCTGTAATATGTGTTCAGGTGCCCACTAAGGCATCAGAACTGCTGGAGCTCCAGTTACAAGCAGTTGTGAGCTTTCCAGTGTGGGTGCTGATGACCAAACTTGGGCTCTCTGGAAAAGAAGTGAATTCCCTTACTTCAGAGCCATCTTTCCATCCCCAGTAGTAAGTGACTTCAGTCTTTGAAGGGAACAATGCAAACTGATGTGGTAAACAGAGATGGAATTAAAGCAAAATTGTACCTTGAGTCAATCAAGAACAAACTCAATATTTTTGTGCAGAGGGGCATGCAATTTTAATCATCATCAGTTACATTTCTGAGGAATTTATCTCAAAGATTTATTTCAGATGAGACATTTTTAGAAATTTGAACTATTTAGTATAGTCCATCAGATCCTTAGTACATTTCTAATAACTAGGAAAAGATTATAGAATGAGCAAAAATAGAATTTCTCCTCAATTGTTAAATGAAGTAACAATGGTACATTTCATAAGGCATTGATTGAGAAGGAAATATCTAGCTAAAAGAAAGACGTGTATTTGACATTCAGTCTTGTTTCCATATACAAGTGACATATAAACCATGTGATCTCTGTGTTTTTAATAAAGTTTTTATCACCACCAATACCTTTATTGAAAAATCATGAGACTGGAATATTATTGAAACTTTTAAAATCAAAATATTTTACATAAAAGTAACATGGTTAATATAAATTAATTTTATTTGAATGTGTGAAGCCAAAATGCATAGAAATGAGAGACAAGCATATACAATTCATTTACAAAATAACCACTGGGTTACTTCATTAAATAGTAATATTATATATACTATATCATATTATATGTAAATGACATTTTCAGCATGCTTATTTGCAAACAGATTTTCCTTGACAGCATTGTGTAGATTGCCATTTTCTCTACATGTAACATTTTTATGTGCAATGACCTCATTAATTGTGCAAAGTCATCTTTGCCTGTCTTGTCCTGGAGGAGAGTGTCGTGAGGATGACAAGTGTTAAAACGCTGGGATGCTATTCTCATGAAGTCTTGGAGCCTTCTCCTGACCCATGCACTAGCTAGCCACAAGGGCTCGAAGAAAAGGGGTCATTTTCTTCCCTGTTGTCAGCGCATCTGGAGGCCTTGTCAAAACAATATAATTTTACTTTGTAACTTTTTGACATTGGTATTTATTGCACCTGTCTTTGGGCATGATTTATGGCCTGTCTGGTGAATATTTCTCCTGAAGGTGGAGTTTACAATATAAGATAAGTGAAGCATTTAAATGTCTGTGTATGCTTCAGAATGGGAACTGGATATTTTGCACCCATGGTTCACATCATTCCATTCTCCCAACTTCATTGTCACGCCAAAGTGGCCACTGTGGTACCTCACTTAGTTCTCCAGAGAAAGCAGAGAAGGGGGAGGGAGGGAAGAAGGGAGAGAGAGAGAGAGAGAGAGAGAGAGAGAGAGAGAGAGAGAGAGAGAGAGAATGAGAATGTAAAATTACATTTTCCTCAGTCTCCTTTGCTTGAGGATTTTGTCAATAAATTGTAATGAGTGATGAGAAAAATCACTATGGGGAGCACTGATAGAAAACATGTTTGTTATGAAAAGAATCCAATGACCTTTTGTCTTTGTAATGGTACCCTGGGTGGAACCCACCAGTTCAACATTTCTATATGTCTCCAGAAAACACACAAACAAGAGACAAGATCGTCCAAGTTGGTAAAATTGGCATCCTTCAATTGAACTGCCCAACAAATTTGTAATTAAGAAAATGTCCTTTCCTTGGGGTCCTCCCTTCCTTGGTCTGAGTATTAACTGCAGATTGTTCTATAGTTATCTTTAAAATTTTTAAAAAATCTAATGTTCTGTGTATGCATGTTTGTCTGGAGCTTGAAGAGGCCAGAAGGGACCACTATATGCCCTGAGTCTGGGGCTGCAGGTATTTGTCATTCCTCAAGTGTGGATGGTCATAACAGAGCTTGGGTCTTGGGGAACAACAGGACACACTCCTAACTGCTGAGCCATCCCTCTTGCCCCATTCTAAATACATTTTGTTTACTAGTATTTTACCTAGAACATGGGCATTATTTCTTTAAGAAATACCCATGCAACTGTCCAATTCTTTTATATGACTGACAAAATATGTTATTTCCCCCCAAACACACAGCCATTGGTTGTTTCATTAACTGTTACATCATGATTGATTTCAGTGCAAGATCTTATTTGGAATCCTAGTTCAATCAGACAGGAACACTGCAACTTACCATGTTCATTAGTTTAAATATTCTTTTAAAACTCACTATGGAAGACTCCAAACTTAAATGAGCTTGTTACTCACATATTTGTACATAGACTCTTCACACAGTATTCTATACAGTGGCAATCTACATAATCATCCTAACTCTAAGAGGGAAGGGAATCAATTATTGTTTCATCCACTAACTTTTGAAAGTTTCAGCTTATTTATTTATTTATTCATTTTTTTTAATTGTGTGTGTGTGTGCACCTGTGTGTTTGTGTGCACTGGTATGGTTCAGTGACAGAACTCCCCATGTGTATGAGAAGAGACCAAATACTAACATCAAAATTGCTTTATCAATCCCCAACTTACTTTTTAGACAGGCTCTTTTTCACTGAAGCTTGGCTGGCTACTAAATCTAGTCATTTCCCTGCCTCAGCTCCCAACTCTGCATTTATAACATTTGCAGCCACATCTACATCTTTTTATATGGGTACTGGAGACCTGAACTCAGGTCCTCATGACTGTACAGCAAGAACTCACTGAGCCACCTACTTAGCCGCTACAGCATCCTTAGCTACGTTAGCAGTCCTTTCTGTAGCAAAATATCCTGAAGTCCATCCCTTCATGTCACTTTACCATCCATCTCTCCAACAACCCCTCAAGTTTCATTATTTTATCTCAGAAAGGATTATATAATCATTCAATCCTCTTTATTGTACTCTTATGAAGTTCTGCATATCAGTTTGCTGTGTGGATGCTGATGATGAGACAGCACTCTCCATCAGAAAGGTCAAATCTGCAGGCTTGAGTGTAGATAATTATTTCATGTTTCCTACATGTGACATGTACACGTCTATCAGTATATCTTGTAGTTAATACTTGTCAATCTATTTTAAAGTCTAATTCTGCTTGACTCCCCATTCTCTTCTGGAACCTCAACATGAACTACTCCTCACCACATTCTTCTGGTGTAATTCCCCTTTCACTTTATGCCTATCTAAACTTCGGTGGCACTTTCCTTTTCCAAAGACCAGGAATTTGTTCCTTGGAAAAGTCACATGACCTAGGAATACACTTGTGGACCATGGTGCTTAACCCATTGCTATGGAGACTGTGCTAGTCATTCTACAGCCAGCTCTTACCAGTTCTGGTTAGGCTACCTCCAGTCTAGAAAACATGGGACGTCCTTCATGGAATGAACCGATTTCCTTCTTGAAGCAGCTCATCCTTAACAGACTAGACTCTGCCCATGTCTTGCCAAGCCTTGACATCAGCACTGGCAGGACATTAAATTGAGATTAGAAATGGCCCCAATGACATCACCCCTCTTGTTCCTATCAAACAGATGGTTTCTGTATATTGTGCAATTTTAGATCATTATTCATGGTTTGGGTCAGAATAATCCAGAGAGCCAAAAACCTGTCAAGAATAATCGACCTGGAACCAGTTCAAAGACCAGGAATTATTTTATTGATTAAATGCCTGAGGTTTTGTTTTCAAGAAGAGCATTATGAACCATCAATACATGATAATTCTTGAGTCACTTTAGCATGTATGATGTCTAGAACTTCAAAATATAATCTCAGAAGGGTCAGCTTTGAAAGCAGCATTCTAATAAGATAGCTGGGAAACTTTGTTGGGTACCACTGAACTTGGCCCAGTACTATTGACTGAGGCAAGTGGTTTGTTCAAATTGGATGGTTATTTATTTTCACCTTATACTTGTTGATTTCATATCCTCCCTTTAGCTAAGCTCATAGACAGTTAAGAGGTATGTGTTAGACAAGCCAGACAGGAAGTTGTTTTGAGGGACTTGGTCCAGGCATGATATCAAAACATGGATTTGGCTGGCTGGGAACTTAGAGAATAAAAACAAACCCAAAACAAAATAAAACAAATGCTAAATGTGTTCAGAGAAACTTTACAGGAGATATTGATCTCGTATGTTCTTTCTCTAAGGCACTGTAATAAAGTTGCAACATATACTGTCACCTTCCTGGTAAAGGGCAATCCTTACATAAAGAAAATTAGGTCTTTGACTAGACCCTTGTGGGCTTTCTTCTGGCCTAAAGTTCTACCAATATTCTCCCTCCTGATATGAGTTTGTCTTAGAAAATTGTGCACACTTTTAACAACCCCAATTAACAGACACATCATATTTGTTACTTTTGCCACTCCTGTGACCAGATTCCTAACTGAAATAACTTAATAGAGGGGATGGTTTATTTTCACCAACAGCTATATTGGGTTAAAGCCTTGGTCTCTTGGCCCCATGATGACTACAGGAGCCTATGGAAGCATGTCTTGGAAGACAGAAAGAAGAGAAAAGAGGATATAGGATGATAGTCCTTAATGACATGTCTCCAAAGACTTCCTTTTCCCATCTAGAGTCTACTTCCTACCTTTTAACATCTGCAAATAATGCCATTATACCAAGAATTCATCAAGGTATTAATGTATTCATTACCTCCAAGCCTTCAGAAATTATCCTTGGAAATACCGTCCAAGAGACACCTAAAGGTATACTTCAGTAAACCTTTGGACTTTCCTTTTAATGTAGTTGATAATCCAAATCATCTATCATCTATGCTAAGATGAATGATCCCCAATATTACAAGTAATGTAGGTTTGTTAAAAGTTTGGTTAGGAATGTGGAGATAACTTAGCTGGTGAAGCACTTGCCTTGAAAATATGAGGACCTGATTTGGGTGTAATAAAGGCTGGGTACTGTGTACTTGCGTTTAATCCTAACACTCGGGGGTGGGGACAGGTAGATCTTTAGCCTCGTCAGCCAGCCAGCCTAGCCTACTTGGAGAGTTCCAGACCAGTGAAAGATCTTGTCTAAAGAAGTTTTAGGTTTCCAAATGGTTCAAGAACTGACAGTCCTGTGATCCACATGGTGGAGAGTCCTATAAGTTGTTCTCTGATCTACACACACACACACACACACACACACACACACACACACCACTAAAAGAGAAGTTAATGAAATCTATGGGCATGGAACAACTGTTTGTCTTTGTTTCAGTAAAATTCCTTTATTACTGAGTATAGTAAATGGATCTCACGCAGCCATGATATATATCCCACAGAGACATAAACTTTAAAGTTTCTAAGATTATAGTTGACTAACAAGATCTTACCGTCTACATTAAATTTTGGCGAGTTTTGATATTTTCTAATCTCATTTCCTAATACCTAGTAAATGTTTATGGGAAGAATGTTGAATAAGGATTTCCAAGTTGTAGGACACCCCTGTCATTAATCTTTTCAAGCTGGTATATATGACAATTGGCAAGTCACCTGTCCTATCTATCTTCCAGGCTTCTCCTCTGCAAATTGGGAGAGAACAAAACCTGAATTCTTGTTATCATATTCCACCATGTACCTCATTTCTTGGTCTTATTCTAGAGATGATATGGTGAGTGGAGGTCCCACTGTATGTAAGATCAGAAGTTCCTACAGTGGTCATGAAAATGTATTCATATGCTACTTGAAGGAAGTGTCTATCAGATGAGACCAGGTTCAAACATATTCAGTGTTCTATGCAAGATGACACATCAGCTTGTTTGACTGTTAATATTCTTTGTCTGTAATATGAAGAACATTCTTGTGTCAAATAAACACATCATTTACCATTGTAGTAGTCCATCATCATCGACACACCTGCCTTCCAGACCCACCATCACCTCCTCACAGAAATCTCTAGGCAGAACAGCATGACATGGAATGTAATCTAGTTCCAGCGTGAAGTAAGCCTGGGAAGAAGCAATATTTTAAAATAAAGGAGCTGACTGTGGAGTGGGAAAGTTGTAGGGACTCAGACATCTTTGGGGATGCTCTTTTCATAAACATTGGTAGAGTTTTAAGGGAATCTATGCATGTGTTTATAACACAGTTTGAATTTTTTTCTGGTTAAGATGTTGTCTGAGTATAGCTCTTTACTTAGTCTAATTTTTCTGGACATTGGAGACATTCTAGGTGGTATAGAAGTGGTAATAGAAAACAAATGTGTTTCCTGGGATGTTCCGTTTGTCTCTCTGAATGGTGAGGCCTTATATGCTTGTATACGTCCTCCTGCATTTTTCTGGATGTATGGGACTGTATAAGGAGTGTTGCTCCTTAGGGATGATGACTTTTGAATCAACTTCTGACCCTTTGTGAACATTTGCAACTCATTACACACTACTTCCCTATCTTCTTCTTCTTCTTTTTTTTTTTTTTTTTTTTTTTTCGAGATAGGGTTTCTCTGTGTAGCTTTGCGTCTTTCCTGGACCTCACTTGGTAGCCCAGGCTGGCCTCAAACTCACAGAGATCTACCTAGCTCTGCCTCCTGAGTGTTGGGATTAAAGGCATGTGCCACCACCTCCCAGCTTAATTCCCTATCTTCAACTCACATGACATGCTATTGGCACTTGACAGTGATTGGAAACAAAATGTCCTAAGATGCGGAGGTGCTGAGGAGATGAGCATCAGTGATGGCTGGTTACTTGGTCTGATGCATACACAGGGGAGAAAAGACAGAGTGACACCAAAGAGGCTCATCTGTTAATGACTTCTTCCTAACTCCTCGTGGGATAGGAGCCACAGATGGAGAACGTTATGAGTTTAAGGGACATAGCTGTGTCACGTGCCATATGTACTCAGAGCACTGACCTACCTATGAGCCCATCTATATCCTATTCACTGTTAACCTTCACATTTTGAAACTTAAACATGACAAAATCTAAATGGAGTGTGTTTTATGTCACATCTCTTGGAGTTCCCTGAATAAATAAATACAACCTGTAATACTTTCCTTCCAGGGAGTCAGAGAATGCCCCTTGTATTTGAAGGCAGTCCTGTGAACAGTCATTTCTTCAGGGGCATTCAAGGACTCATTTGAGTGGTTGAAATCGACAAGCATTCCATTACAGGGGAATTTGCTCAAGGACAGCTGACATTTTTTTTTCCTACTATCCAATGCTTGGGCCAGTTATAAAGACACCTCGAAGAAAAATGAAACAAAGCAAAAATATTAAAAAAACAAAAACAAAAACAACAACACTGTGTGTCCTTCTTCACGTCTACAGAGTGCAGCTAAAGCAAGCCAGGCAGAGAAGACTGCCTCCAGGAGCTTTGACAGAATCAAGGGCTAGTGAGTCCTGCCAGACTTTCCCCTTTCCTCCCAGATGGTGTGGTCTGCGACTTTCACATTTAATGGACAAACAAGGAAGCCTGCCAGCCAAGCGGTGGACCACACTAAGAAAACAAACAAACAAAAGCAATCAAGCTTCAGACCTGGAGGCCAATGACAGGTATGATTGATCAGGTGACCAGCTGGAAGCTGTCACCACCAGGTTGAGAGAAACAGGCATAGTTTGGTTGTTTCATGGGCCAGAGATTATCACAGGGTGTTAGGTAGGGAGCGTTCTTCGGCAAACAAAGAAATTGAAAGGATGGTGTTCACTTTGCCTGGCCCACACGTCTAATACCATGCTTACCACATGCTTCACCTCATGTAAGGGATGCCTAAAGCTAAATGTGCTGCATTTCCTCTTAGAAAATCTTTTTGGACAAAATGATCCCACACGTGTATGTAACTTTATTTAAAAAAAAAATAATCTTGAGACAGAATGAACATACTTTCCCTGCTACAATAAATGTAAATTTAAGCATATTATAATTTTATCAGTATGTGATTCACTGAGTGGCATGAAGGTCCAAAAGCATGCAATTTGATGCTGATGTAATTGTATTGTTATTTAAATGGAGAAAACAGAAGCCTACTAACCTAACCATGCTGTTTTTCGTGACAACTCAAGTAATAATGTGCTTAATTGAGTTTTCAGACTCCTTGGATTATCATGAGGCTTGTTGAGAGCTTTTGAAGAAAAAAAAAAAAAAACCTAAAAAACACCAATAAATAATCACCCAAATTTTAAGATTTCCCCATTATTAAAAAGATAAAGTGTAGATAAAAGTACACATCAAAATTAAGGCAAGATGTACACATAAATTTTTCTTGATTTTTTTACTGATTAATTTCTTTTATATCCCAACCACAGCCTCCTTTCCCTCCTTTTCTCCCAGTCCCTCCTCCCAACTCCCCTGTACCTCCCTCAATCCATTCTTCCTCTGTATTCTCTTAGAAAGGGGCAGGCCTCCCATGGGCATCTGCAAAGCTGCCATAAGACTAAGCACCTCCCTCTGTATTCCAACTGGGCAAGGCAACCCAGCATGAAGAATAGGTTCTCATTTTAATAGTTGTAAGTGCTAGATAGATGCAACCATCAGCAACAATAGCTAACATGTAAGTCATAAGCATGCAGGGTATATGTAATTATTTATATTTTGTTCAATTTAAAGCTAGTAGCTCCTCGTGACCAAACTGAAACTCAGCAGGACATTAATTAAAAATGCTTTTAGACTTATTTCATTTGTATGTGTATCATTGTTTTTTCTGCATGTATGTCTGCATCATGTGCATGCCTGGTGCCCACTGAGGCCAGAAAAAGGCATTGGATCCCTGGAACTATAGTTATGGATGGTTGGGAATTGAACTTGAGTCCTCTAAGAGAACATCCTCTGAACCATCTCTCCAGTACAAAAAGGAAGACCTTAAAGTCAAGGATAGTGTCTGGACATGTTGTTTCACAACTGTAATTCTAGAACTTGGGAGGCTCAATGTGGACAAATACTGGTGTAGCTAGAGTTTTCCAGTCCTGCCTGGCCCATAGTCAGGACAAATCTCTCTCACCCGCCAGTTCCACATCTGCTCAGACCTAACCGAGTAAACACACAGAGACTTATATTGCTTATAAATTGTATGACCTCAGCAGGCTTCTTGTTATCTAGTTCTTATACCTTAAATTAACCCATTTCTATTAATCTGTAAGTTGCCACATGGCCTGTGGCTTACTGGTATCTTTTACATGCTGCTTGTCATGGCGGCAGCTGGCAGCATCTCTCTGACTCAGCCTTCCACTTCCCAGAATTCTCCTCTCTCCTTGTCCCGCCTATACTACCTGCCTGGCTACTGGCCAATCAGTGTTTTATTTATTAACCAATCAGAGCAACACATTTAACATACAGAACATCCCACAGCATACTGGTACTTTGCCAACCATTTTGACATGAAACTATAAATGGAAGCCACAGATACAAATCAAAGCTATTTCCATTCATCATCTGGTTTACCCCAAGGAAAGATGGAGCACATTCAGCCTCTCATTTGCCCCGGAATATAAACAGAGTCCAGGTGGGGTCCCTGGAAAATATCCTTTTAAAGTTTTTTGGACAGTTCTAATTAGAGCTGAAAACTGTTGCCTCATATTCAAATTAGCCTACCAAACCTAGCACTAACCTGACAATTTAGAACAATGCTATTTGCTTATAGAAGTTTTTTTTTATTTTTTAAAAAAAGATTTGTTTATTTATTTTGGGTATATGAGGATTTTTTTTGTTTTGTTTTTGTCTGCATTTGTGTATGTGTACCGTGTGTGTGTGTGTGTGTGTGTGTGTGTGTGTGTGTGTGTATGTGTGTATGCATCACATGTGTGCAGTGTCCACAAAGGCCAGAAGAGGGCATCAGGTCCCTTGGAATTGTTTAAGGTGGTTATGAACCACCATGTGGGTGCCAGGAATTGAACCTGGATCCTCTGCAAGAGTAGCCAGTGCTCTGACCCACTCAGCCATCTTTCTGGATAGCCCTGTTTCTTTTATATTGAAAGAGTTCTTTCATGGCCACTTGGTAGTGGTGAAGGAAAGGTGCAAGGGGTGAGGTGTACAAAAAAGAGAAAAGTGGCCCTTCCCTACATTGTAAGTTTTAGTGTAGCTTAGTGGGCAGTGCACACCAAGAGAATGAGATGATCTGTGGCAGACCCAATAGGAGGATTTTTGTTAATGAAGAAATCAGGATCAAAGGGAAAATGGCTCCAAGTCCAGTGCTGCCTGTGTGTGTGTGTGTACTAAGTAATTATAGTTTGGAATATGAACACAGCACCTTTAGAAGATGTAGACAGTACAACCAAGAAGGCATAAGCTCTTAGGGTATAGTTTATAATTCATCAGTGTTTGTACATGTCCATGAAAATGTTCTTTGTTTATTCATTCAGTTTTTGCAGTGACAGAAATTGAACCCAGGTCCTTGCACATGGTAGGCAAATGTTCTAATATTGAGCTCTATCCTGCCATATTCTTTAAATCCAGAGTCCATTGGCAATATAATCTAGTGACAGTCAAAACCCAATATTGTTAAAATGTAGTAATCATTTCCTTTGTACACACACACACAGTGAAAAAGACTGAAGAATTTTTTAAAACACTCAGATTCTAGTGAGAGGTTCTGCTTCAACAACTAAAAGGATAGCTTTTGAGGAATGGGATTTGAGGGTGACTTCTGGCTTCCACAATCATATGCACACACACCCTCACACAAGTTCACTTGCACACACACAGATATACACACAGTCCCCCCCAACACACACACACAAACACACACACATACAAATTAAAGTTGAATTATACTAACATGCCTGCATCAATTACAAATCTTTGGCAATCTCCAAAGACATTCCAAAAAGTTGACTCCATGGATTCTTGATCTCTGGAAGTCAGTGATAGTGGAATACCAATGGATGTTCTAACCAGTTCCTCTCTAACATTGCTGGATTCCTTCTGCTCTTCACCCCAGAGAATGATACTTCATTTTCAGCTGTTTAATATATTCTGACAATAAATTATAAACCCTATTTTTTTAAATTTTAAGTCATAAACAACTAAAAACAATTTAGCTTCTCAAAACTATAGAAAAGTATACTAAAATATAATCCTTGTAGCACCAAGAATAATAACAGTTTTCACACCCTTCTTGCCCATTAACCAGGATTATAGGTTCTTTTGAGATGAAGGAGCGTTCCTAAAAAGAATCATAGCCGTGGCTCTTGTCTTCCATAAACCTCAGTTACCTGGGAGTAAGATGAAGGTGACTTGTACATGAATGAACAAAACGCTTGTTTTTAAAGACAAAGCACAGTACAAAATAGTGTCAAAATAGTGTTTTCCAGGGTCTATTTATTTTTATTTTTAATGGAAGGAAATTATTGCCAGCTGTGCTGTGTTCTCACTCCTGCCATGACTTTTTAAATGAATCTTACAATAAGATGATTAATCCTGCACTCTTGGAGGCTTTGGGCTGAATGCTGTTGACTAAGCAATTACATTAATCCACTTCTGTTTGTTTTCTTGCATGCCCCATGATGAAGGTAATTTTTGCCCCTCTGGAATAATCTCTCTACAGTAATTAGGCATGTATGGAAGAGTTTTTACACGTATTTCTAAGGGTTTTATTTGTTCTTATTAGCCAATTTGAACTGCAAATTACAATCAACCTGTCTTATTCTAACTGATAAAGTTCATGACACCAATTGGATTCATTTCTCAGCTTAGCTACTCACAACATATTATTGACCTACGACAATATTAAATCCTTTGTTTATGGAATAAATAAATAAGCAATAGGAAATGATCATTACTGGTCTGATTAGAAAAGCAAGCATGAAGTTTTTTCTTTTTAAAATAATTTTTGATACTATAATATAATTACATCATGTTCTCTTTCTTTTTTTCCCTCAAACCCTCCTATATACTCCTTATTTCTCTCGTTCAAATTCATACCCCCTTTTCCCTTAATTGTTGATACATTCATGCATTATATATCCCTAAACGTAACCTGCTCAGTCTGTATACTGTTACTTGTACTAATATTTTCAAGAAAAACTATTTGGTATTGGATAATCAATTGGTTTGCTTTTCTCTAGGGAAGACAAATTATCTAGGTCTCAGAATTCCTCAGTTGCCTATATATTTTTGTATATGGTTTAGGCCTAGTGGCCTTTCCTCTATCTACTTCTGCATGTCTAATATTGTTGTCCTTGGTCAACTCATGTCTACGCAGTCATGCTAGAGAGAGTTTATGGGTATAGCTTCTGATATTATTAAGAGACACAATCTTGTAACAAATGCTCCGATCATCTGGCTCTTATAATCTTTCTGCCTCTTCTTCTGCAATATTCCTTAAGCTTTATGTGCGGGATTTCTTTAATTTATTTAGTGAAAACTGCAAATAAAGGTTTTTAGAGAGTGCAATAGAGAAAATTTTACAAGGATGGAATTAGAACAGTCGCTAGACCAGTTTAAGTATATATAGAACCTCTTGTGAGTTGACACACAAGCATGATACTGACTGTGGACCTGTTAGCCCAAGCAACAAGAGATATCTCTCTACCTACGTAAAGAGTCTTATTTTTAAGACCCACTGATTTAGCCAGGATTATCTGTGAGAACATGGATTTGAAATTATTCCCTTAGGCCTAGTGGACTTCATAGTGGGTGCACGATTGAAGAAACTGACTGTCCTTCCCCAAGAAGTCATCAGTAACATATGGTTAAACAGGAAGGAATAGGTCCTATGAGGCCCCATGAAGCCCTGTGAAGCCCTCCCTGATCATGTTTGCCTATTAATAGAGCCATTCTCGTCAGGTCCATTGTAGGTAGTCACAGCTGCTGTGAGGTCAAGACAATATTGACTGCACCATACCTAGAAGACAGCACTTCACAGCCTTCTCCTTGTCCTCTGACAGTTACATTATTTCTGTCCCCTCTTACATGATGATCCTTAAGGCTCAGAAGAGGTGGTATAAAGTACCTGTGTACAACTGCACGTTCAACCATCATGTATTCTCAATGACTTCAGCAGCCATGCTTTTCTGCATTCATTGCAAAGAAAGGCTCCACTCATTAAGGTTGGGAGTAGCATTTGTATATGAGTAGGTGTAAATATACATATATAGAAGGGAACCTGTCACAATGACACTGTAAATGACAGCAGTAAGTTGCCCTTAGGCCATAAGACCTACTTAGACATGGATTTCTTAAACTAGGTTTACAGTACAGGCCATTGTCTATTATAAACTCTGCCTCAAAACCAGTCATAGCATGTTGGCTACCCTATAACAGTTACACCACTGGCACATTTTGAATATCAGGTTGGTATTATAGTTCATAAAATTCACAGCAGGAGAAGGCCGTTGATAGCTTATATCCTCTAGGAGATATGGAACCCATATGTTCACCTATAGAGTGGCAGTCTGCAGCCTATGACAGTTCCATCATTTCAAAGAGCTTAATTGAAAGATGTCAGAAGCCCATGTTTCTTTTAGAAAATACTATTTTAAGGAATTTTATACATTGTATTTGATCATTTTTACTCCCTCCTCAACTCTTCCCAGATCCACCTCATATCTCATACCCGTCCAACTATATGTCATTAAAAAAATGATCCTATCCAGTTAGTGCTTGGTATATACTCTTTGGTGTGTGGACATCTATTGGAGAATGTTTTACTTACCACAAGACACACCATAAAAAGAAATCTAAATCTCCCTCTCCTGGCATCTATTAACTCCCAATAATTTCCCAAGTAGGAGTGGGACTTTGTGCCCACCTTACCTCTCTATGAGCAGACCACATTTTGATTATGTTAATTAAGGGATCTGGATTGTTCACCTTAGTATCTAATATTGCCGAATTGACCAAAAATTCACAGGATTAAAGTTTCTGGTATTTCCTAATAAAGAAAGATTTCTGACCAGGCGTGGTGGCCGGGTGTGGTATGGGATAGACCATTCACCTTCCAGGACCCTACGATGTAATTGCTTTACCCTGTTTTGTGAGTTGTTCTCCTCCAAAATAATTTCTAAATAAATAGCTACTTTATCAATATCTGTGGATTATTCAGCAATATCAACAAGCCATTAATAATAGCTAAACATTTAATTGCTTATGAAATGATCAAGTTTGAATATGAAATGTCCCCTGAACCCCCCTCACAAATAGGTAATGTGTTGTAACCTTGCTCCTCAGCTACTGGTGTTATTCTGAAGTGATTGCATCTGGACTGGGGAAGGGGAACTAATTGTGTCAGTGTATTGGCCCACCAATGATGATTAATCTCATGAAACTATTAGAAAATGAGACTTAGTTTAAATAAATAGTTCATGGGATATGCTCTGAAATATATTCCTAGACTAAGAACTACAGGTGACTAATGACTGCTGGTAGAAGGAGAATTAACCTCTCCTAGGGATGAGCCCTCTTACTGTTTGTCCAATGCAGAGTGTTCAGCCTTAAAATCATGCACATATAAACAACAAAAATGGACACAGTAAGTTGTGTTTATATGAATTTGTGCATACACATGCATGTAAAAGTAATCATGCAAAATAAGCTATCAACCAAAGAGAGCAGGAGGGACATGAGAAGAGATCAAGGGAAAGCTGGCTGGGAAGATCTGGAGGGAGGAAATGGAGGAGGTGAAGTGATGCAATTCTATTTCAATTAAAAACATAATTTAAAAAATTTGAGTCAATGGACTAAACACATCCTGAAGTAAGAGCTCAGTCTTTCTGGTAATATACAGGATAATAGGTGTCTATGAAATTTCAGAAAATAGATATCTCAAAACACCAGTTAAGATTGGTTAGACTTTGAGAAATTCTGAAAAGTCTGTGAGTGCATGGACATGATGTGTGTGTGCATGTGTGTGTGTGTGTCTGTGTAAGTCAGAGGACAACTTGTAGAGTCAGTTCTTTCCTTCTACTGTGTGGATCCCGGTGTCAAATTCAGATATTCACCCTTGGCAGCAAGTGCCTTTATCTGGTGTGCCATCTTGCTGGCCCTGCATCAACACTTTTGGTATATTTCCATAAAGAAAAATTTTCTATCTGGAAAAAAGCAAAGTGAACCAGTAATTGCTCAGTTTTATATTCTGTAAAAAAGTTTCCTTGTTTCCAAGCTCAAAAATCTCATTAAGATGACTGTTAATCTACTGGGAGTCTAAATGTATACTGTGATACATTTAATTTAAATCAGTCATATAGTATGAATGGGAGAAATGATTATAATCTCTCAGCCTAAGTGGACAAGGGAAGATCAAGGGACTCTGGAAGAGACAAGGCTGCATAGGACCTGACTGTAGATGAGTAAAGCTTTGGTGAAGTCTTGGACAGGAAGAGATGGAGTAGAGGGACCAAAGAGTATAAAACATTAGGACCTTCTTTTTTTTTTTTTTGTTTTTTTGGTTTTTCGAGACAGGGTTTCTCTGTGTAGCTTTGCGCCATTCCTGGAACTCACTTAGTAGCCCAGGCTGGCCTCGAACTCACAGAGATCCACCTGCCTCTGCCTCCCGAGTGCTGGGATTAAAGGCGTGCGCTACCACCGCCCGGCAGGACCTTCTTTCCTCTGTGTGTGTGTGTGTGTGTGTGTGTGTGTGTGTGTGTGTATCCCATGATCTCTTACAAAGACTGAATCCAGAGACTTAAGAGTCAAGAGGGTGTCCCATTCTGCCAAAGACAGCATGCTGGTAGAGACAGAGTACATAAGGAAAGAAATAGAAGGATTGAGGATAAAGAAGACAGAGCCAAATAGTCTCCAATACTCAGTGTGATAACACTGGATAATTTTTAGCTACTAAATTAAATACACTAAACAGAACCATTATTTAACTCCTGCTTGGCTCTGTTCTATAGTGGTATTCTATTTGTACTGAAATGTGATTTTATTTGTATGTTAATAAATAAAGTTGCTTAGGGGTCAGAGCTATTAGCAAGCCATAGCGAAAGCCAGGGCGGTGGTGGTGCACACCTTTAATCCCAGCACTTGGTAAGCAGAACTAGGTAGATCTCTGTGTGTTCAAGGATACAGCCAGCATTGGAGACACACGCCCTTAATCTCAATACCAACCATAGAAAACTTGGGAGGTCTGTACAGAGAGGCCGTGACGAGACAGCCACGTAGTTGGGTTCACAACCAATGAGAAGGAAGAACCAGAACTCTATATAAGACAACCGCACAGGAAGAAACTCCCTTTTCGGAGCGGTCTCTTAGCGGGAGAAGCTAGCTGGCGGAAAGCGGGTAAGGCTTCTAGCTCTGACCTCTTGGGCTTTCACCTTTACATTGGCTCTGTGTTTCTTATTTAATAAGGCAGTCGGTTACATCTACACTGTTCAATTAAAAAAAGTATTAGAAAGAGTCAAGTGACTTATTTCATTTTTTTTAGTTAATATTTATAGTGGTTACTTGGAGTAACTACTATACGTGGAGTATTGAGTGTTCCATTCAGTTAATGTGAGTGTTGAGATCTGCTTAGCCAGCTATTAATTTTGGTTCTTGTCCACATCTTTACGGTTGTGCTTTGAAGACTTCTAGGTTGGTGGGTGTTTTGTTTTGTTTTCACCCCCTCAGAAAGCAATCCTGTCAGTTGATCACCTGCTTGTCCATTTCTGTTTGATCATAAAATATATTTTCAACTCAGAAGTTGACAATATACCGTTTACCGCTATAATGACTATTTTATTCTCTTTGCTGCCAGTCACATGCTGGCATTTGTCTGCATTCCTTCAAAGGGACGGCGAGCTCCTGGGAGAATTCAGAAGAGAATATTGTTGCCTTCTTGACACAATTCAAAGGGCTTGCTGGATCACTACAGTAATTTTAGAATCTGTGAAAGCCCCTCTGGCCCTCAGAAGGTGTTGAAGGCATAGGAAGGGAGCAGTGGACTTGAAAGGTCTCTTCCCATCTGGCGATTCCCCCAATGACCAAGCTGAAAGCAGGCTGAGGGGCAAGAAGGCTCAAGTGATATTATGAGGGCAGCTTCCCATTCATGTTCAGGAAGCTATCACGACAGAGGGCTCACCCCAGTGGCCACGGGGCCAGGAGACTCCACAAACACGTGGCTTCCTAGGTTGTTTCCTCATGATCCCATCCCCCTCTCCATGTGTGTGTATATGTAAGGAAATAATTAATAATGAAGATGTGAAAGGAAGAAATTGACTTACCTTTTCAAAATCATTTAAAAAGTCTTTTCCAATGAAATTACCTGAAGCATTTCTCTTCCCTTCATAAGAAGGAATGAAGAAAAGAGAGAGTGAGAGAAAGACAGAGAGAGAGAGAGAGAGAGAGAGAGAGAGAGAGAGAGAGAGAGAGAGGAGAGAGGAGAGAGAGGAGAGAGAAGAGAGAGAGGAAGGAAGGAAGGAAGGAAGGAAGGAAGGAAGGAAGGAGAGAGAGAGAGAGAGAAAGAGAGAGAGAGAGAGAGAGAGAGAGAGAGAGAGAGAGAGAGAGAGAGAGCAAGAGAGAGTGCTTAGCTAGCTTAATACATTGATAAGAGCCTTTATTATCATTATATCTGCTTATGAGGTCCTAGGTCAATTTAAACTAAATAGTCTATCCCATGAAAACCCTTAGCTATACTTTTTAAGTAGACATTAATCCCATATGTTCAGTGTTTCACCTGTAATATTTTTTTCATTAACAGCAACTTGTGATAAAAAAGAAACTGATTTGGAAATGTTTGGGGTGTCTTTGAGAATGATGGGGTCATTTTTGGCACTTAAGAGATACGTTTTTCACATTCGGTGGAAAAACATGGGGGTTTCATATTTCCTATATTTATTTTTGTCTGATCTCTGCTCTCAACAGAAAAATGTAAGGATTCTGTCACTGAGGGAGGTTTTGTATGTTCTCTTTGTCTTATAAAATGTATCCTTTATCACCATAATTTGTACATATATATATAATATTTTATTTGCAATGTTTTATAATAAAGTTTAAAATAAAAATTTAAATATTCTTCCTTAGCATTATATATGTATATATAATATATTTTACATGTGCATGTATGACATAATATAGATGAATATATATGATTTCAAGGGTGCAGGGCATGAGAGCCTGCCCACATTGCAGTAGATGGCCTTACGCCCATGCACAAATAGACAGCACTAAGTGAACTCTAAAAACACAGAGCATGTGAAGGGGAAAAAATGGTGGAGAAAGGCAGAGGGGGAAAATTGAAGGGATGGTATTGGAGGGTGGCTTTGATCAAAACACATTATATACATTCATGAAATTTTCAAACAGAAATTATTAATATCCAAAAGAAATTGAAGCAGAATTATCATAGGAAGGAAGTAAATTTAGAAAAACACACCAAAAACAAATTTTCTTTAATTTTTCATGAATTTGTCTTTGTCTTATGGTGGGAATTCTGTTCTTCTACCTACACTCTGTTCCACAATTGCTCTATGTACTTGACCATCCCATCTTCCCTCCCACTGACTAACGTTCACTTTTTCCTTTTCTTCCTTTTTATAATTTTTCTAACAATTAGATTACAAAGTATCTGAATATAAGTCTTATTTTGGTGAGGTTTTTGCTGGATACATTTAGTTGGCTTACTGAATATGCTTAGTGGTTTATTCCTTTATTTCTACCCATCTTGCTTTTGCTACATTTTGTGGTCATGGCTCTTATCTTGTAATAGCAAAAACTTTCCTTGTCTCTAGTCTGGTTCTATCTCCTTAAATTCTGAAGGGTTTAAGTATTTATTTATTTATTCATCTATTTATTATTTATCTATATTTGTTTTTTCCTAATAAGAACTGAGGAAATACAAACAGCATGAAAATGTGTGAAAACAATACAAGAGGTTAGAAAGATGGATCAGTTAGTTGAGAGTGCTTACTACTCCTGTAGTGGATCCGGATTTGATTCCTGGCACACACATGGCAACTCACAGCTGTCTGGATCTCCAGCTACAAATACGATGACCCCTTCTGACTTCTACAGACAGTATACACATATGGTGTACTCACATGCCAGCAAACACATTTAAAAAAACACAACCACACTATCAGTAGCATTACTATTCAAATGATGAAGCATATCTGAAAGTAATTTTGAACCATAAGCGAGATAAAATTTTGTGTATCCCAAGTTGACCTCAAACAAAAGATCTTCCTGTTTCCAATTCCTCTAGAATCTCAGATCATATGCCTGTCTCCTACAACACCTGGATGTAGGTGTCATTTTTTAACTTCTTCATTTTTGGGGTTCACTGAGATTTTCCAACCTACATTTTTATAAGCATGCAGCAGTCATATTGAGGATGGCGCCAAAATGATGCAAAGCCTGGAGCTTGGTTCAACCACTGCTAGAGTGAAGCACTGCTTCCTAGGAGAAGGTGCCAGTATAGGAAACACAGAAAGCTAACAGGAAGTTCCTATGAAGAAGCAACACCCCTTTCAGTCTTCATATCCAGCTTACCTGTGTTGGTGGAGTTCAAGAGAGAGCCACCTGCAAAGTACTAAATAAGATGGCAGCATCCTAGTCCCACATCACAAAACACTGGAGAGGAAATGCAGGCTTGCTGGTGAAAGACACTGGCTTCGTAAAGAGCATACTGTACTGACCATGTAGCTGTTCATAGCTTATGTATGAGTGTTCAACTTTGATAGACTTTATGGATCCATATGACAATATTAAACTTAACGCACCTTGAGAAGATAAATATAATCACAAAAATCAGAAAAAAAAATAATGGCTGTATTTGATGTTATTTGTCTACCAATATGAAATGCTTAAATTTAGTGGGCCATGCTTGGAAACTAAATTTAGTTTGAGTGAAATTGTAATAGGAATTTGACTTTGTTTTAATTACATATTCCCCAGATGTGTAGCCATGCAATGATAGGAGGAAATAGCCACAGCACTCAATGTTATGGGGATACTGTTAGACCTTTGGCCCCTTCATTTTTCCTTCAGCATTCAGAAATCACACACATGCTTAAAACCTCTCTGATGGTCACCCTTAAGTTAAAATCTTGTACACCGCACTGATGATGTCTGCAGTGTATTGTCAACACCTGGGCCTCTCTCTCCTCGCCTATCATTTGTTTTCAGTCTTTCATGATTCCATTCTGGCTTTAGAACATATATTATACTAATTAACTCTCAATTCAACTTCTGTCTTTCTATTTTTTCCAATGATTTTTTTTAATTTTTATTCCTATATTCCTTGGATATCATGAAGCTTAGGAGTCGTCATCTCTAAAGGAAGTCTCTGATTGTCTTCAGCTAACCACACACTCTTATTTTTAACATATCATCTTATTTTCTTCATCTCCTAAGAACTGGTATCTTGAGCCCATGTCCCTTCTTTATACTCTCTTACTCCAGCTTTCTGAAATCCCAAATAAAGTAACAATTTTCTAACTGTTTAGAAAAAATTGACTTGTCAATATCTGAATTGTTCATAAAGATCTATATATTCTTTCAAAAGGGTATGTAGGATACTCACCAAGGGAATAAACATAAGAATTAATAGTGTAAGGTTCCCCTGTGAAAATGAAAGGAGACTTACTTCTAAAGCACATGTATACACCATCCTATGACATGTGTGTGTGTGCATATCTCTTAGAGCTAACATCAAGTTCATTCTTAAGCAAATCTGTTTGGCTTTTGCAGCAGGCCTCTGCAATAATAAAATTGTCAAGCCATTTTTCTTTAATAATTACTGACACCAGCTATAAATCCCTAAACTGGTCAATAACCTATAACCCAGCACCTTTCAAAATGGAATGTGGGAAATTTATGTTCCCTCGGAGCATGGCTTGTATATAAAGTCCCAAACAGCAGTGCCTCATGACCAAGACCACCTTTCTTTAGCAATAACACAAACACAATAGCATGGAGCTCTCCCTTTCTGTCCTCCCTCCCCCATCTGCAATGTCTGAGACGGCTTTTTTTGGAAGGTTTGAATCACGCCCAACTTAACATATTGGGTGCTACCTTCGCACACACAGCACTAAACCACCCCACAGCTCATTAACCTTTAGACTATAAAATGAGGGAGGGGAAACCTTGCAAAAACATCAGCTTAACTTTCCATTTCAATAACAGGGTTTGGGGTTAACAAAGAAGAAAAGCAAAAAAACCTCAGGCTGTGTGGCCATGATTATTAGAAATCATTCATAATTATTTTAAGTCATAAAATAAAACATAGAAAGAAAATTAGATTTGAGTTGTGTCCTTTATTCTGGATTCATTATGTTGTGTTTTTCAAAGGCAGAAAAATAATAAAGATGATAGCATGAAATTAATTTTTTATAATAAATACACTGAAGCTTACAAAGAACACAATTGAAATATATATATATGTATATATATATATTTTTTTTTTTCAGTATCTTTCTAGCATTTTACAAGTGTCCATTAAGCAGTCAGTATGCGTGGGGCTTAATCTAAGATTACTCCAAACACAGCAGGGGGTTAAAAAGAAGTGACAGAAGCTTGTAACTTTGGGCATCACCTGGCCCAGTCTCCGTTGTGCAGGTGTTTTGGCTCCCCTTCCTTTGAAACAAAGATTAGTTTCACAATGACCAAAATCTTAGAATTGGTGATACCCATTCTCAATTATTTGACATACAATGTCTCTTAAAGAGAATAAAAGTTTTATACATTACAAATTATTGAGTTCACATTGCCCTAGAATTATGACAAGCATCTAAACTTTCCTCTTCTCTATCGTCACGAAGAGCTTTCCCACTGTGCAGATGACAGACAGAATAAGCTGTCTGCAGAATAGATATATAAAATGAACATACGTCTGCAAATAGAATGCTTTAAGTCTGGGACAATGGACTTCCTAGAGGTTCATCTTTACCTTACTTCTCAGTTACTTGGAAACATAAAACACTATTAGAAAGCCCTGGCTTGTCGCATTGACTTAGGTTATACCCATACATAAATACATCAGCTGCATACATACACAAATACATACAGACATTCACAAAGGTATGAACATACACACACGTGTGTGTGTGGATGGATGGGAAGGTAAATAAAGCCCTGTGCTAGTTGCTAAGGTTAAGAAGATAAATGCCGTCAGTAATTTTCAATTGATTTGGAGTCAGGGTAGCAATGAGGAGGGATCTGATTCTTTGTGCAACAGTTCAAAGCCTAAATGGTGGTTACTTAAGGAAAGCCTTGCAAGATAACATGTGCTTAATTGAACCTTCTTACCAGAATCAATTGATCTTTTTTCTCCCTTTGCACTAACCCTTTGCCAGACTCAGAAATTTTGCCATCAATGCAGCTTGCAATAAAAAGTGTCTATGCTTGTTTGATAAAGGTGCTATGGATTCTAGTGTTGGGAAATAAAATATAGTGAGGAAGGGAGATAATTTCAATTACAGAAAATTATACATCCTTTTTAAGTGAGCAGCTGAAGTGCCAGAAGAATACTGTGGAGACACAATTTCAGCAAAGCATAGAGAAGAGATAAAGATGGGAAACTTAGGTGGGTTCCAAATAAATAGTGCACTTTGCTGATGTGTGAGCACGTGGCATGGAACCGAGGGATTTCCTGGATTCTTTTTTTTTTTTTTTTAAGTCAGATCCATATTGTTTTTTTCATTTTACATACCAATCACAAATCCCCCTTTCTTCCCTCCTCCTGTCCCCCAGCCTCTCCCCACCTCCCGCAACCCCCCCCCATTCCATCCTCAAACAAAGTAAGGCCTCCCATGGGGAGTCAGAAGAGGCTGGTACATTCAGTTGAGGCAGGTCCAAACTTCTCCCCCTGTATCAAGGCTGTGCAAGGTGTCCCACCATAGGTAGTGGGCTCCAAAAAACCAGCTCATGCACCAGGAATGGATCCTGATCCTACTGCCAGGGGCCCCTTAAACAGATCAATCTACAAAACTGTCTCGCTTATGCAGAGGGCCTAGTCTAGTCCCATGGAGGCTCCACAGCTGTTGGTCTAAAGTTCATGAGTTCAGACAACAAAACTAAACTAGTGGGATTCCCTGGATTCTTGAGGATCATTCAGACACAAAGGTAAGAGACTCAGGCTGAGGGTCTGAAGCCCCTTGGTCCAGCTCCACCCTGTGGAAGTACCCTGGGAATTCCACTACATGGTCAAGAGGGCAGTCAATTAAAGAAGGATATGGGAAGAACTGGGACTTAAAAAAAAAACAAAACTGTGGAGTATTCCTAGCTCCAATATCATCCCTTGCTCTCCTGTCTTGCCTCAGACAAAGCCTGCCAGGTGTTATAAAAATGGAAATAGTAATAATTTTTGGCCATAAGACAACTGCAGAAATAATGAGAATGCCAGATCCTATTTTACCACTAATCCATACTACCATTGTTTAGCATTGTGTAGCAAATATTAGTATTTTACAGAAAAATTTAAATATACTTAATGAAGAAATGCAAAAATAAAACTATTGATAATGCTTCAAAACAATTAGAAACATTGGTGGTGCCTTTGGCCTCTGGGTACCTGGTCACCTAAAAGATGGTTGAAAACTTCAATAGCAAAAAAAAGAAAAAAAAGAAAGAAAAGAAAAGAAAAGAAAAGAAAGCAGAAAAATAACATGTTTCACACAAAACATTTCAGCCTTTCAACATATATTATTTTCATGATTGAGAAACAAAGAAAACTTCTTTTTAAAAGTAACAATGAAATAGGTGAAATGTGAGAGTGTCAATTCTGGTATCAACAGATACACATGACATAATCTGTGAAACTTAGTAGGATTCTTATAAGAACATGCATTTTTTTTTCTAAATCTCTCATTGAAAATGAGGTAACATAGAATACCAGGTGGATTTTTGGAAAAGTATAAGTAATAACTATTTGTATATAACTGAAAAGCTAAATGTACATGAACATGATTCTTTCCAAATCTTTATCAATAGCTAGCATGCTTGTAGATTGACTTGAAACAAATATGTACCAAAAAGTGACAAAAAATAATTAATATAATGTAAATTAATATAAAACAGAGTTAAAATGTTTGGGAAGTGTGGAAACTTGGAGAGAGAACAAATAAGTTAGAAATAAATAATTATGTATATTTATATATGTATATAAAATAAATTTGCTTTGTTATCTAAACTTGTCCATGGCTATAGTGACATTTTATGTTCATTAAAATGTGGAATTTTCAATATAAATTTCAACAAGGTAAGACTTTACTTACACATTTATGTGGTCAATTCCTATATTATTTGATTCGTGTAAACTGGTATATAGTCTTGGGAAAATAATTTGCCACTACGGGGGAGAGATAAACCTTTCTGATTTAGTGATGGTTGTAGGAAAGTGTCGTGAGGAAATAACCCTAAAATTAAAAGAAGATACAGTTGGATATGGGGATGCGGGGTGGCTTGGGAAAGAGGGCTAGGAGGTGGGAGGAGGGAGGAGGGGGGATCTGTGAATAGTATGTGGAGTGAGTAGAAAATTTCTTAATAAAGAAAAATGAAAGAGAAAAAAGATGGTTTTGAGGGAGAATGGGAAGTGGGAAATAAGGTATAACATAAAAATTGATAAAAAATAAATAATTTAATTTAATTATAAAAATAAATAAATGAAAAGCCAAAAAAAGATACAATTAAAGGCACTGCCTAAAACATTACTTGTGAATAAAAGACAATCAAATTCATTTGCACATGTATGAAAATATAAAAGAAAGACAACAATTAAATGACAGTGCCATGATTTTGCTTAATGGAACTTTATGTGAGTGACGACAATAATAATTAAAACCTTGATGACATAGAAATGCACATGTAATTTAAGTCAAAAGGTAAAATAAGTTGCCTACATACATTTTCACACAATTTCTGAATGTGTGGATTTGTACATTTTCTTGACATGCACAACAATGCACACACAGTGAAGCAACATTGTTCTGGATATAATCTTATATTCGTATGGGGTAAAGGTATGCATAGTCCCAAAATATAGTAATTAGTTTTGGATTGATTATTCAATTTCTACTTCCTTCATCATATATATGTATGTGATTATTCATTTGTAGTTTTGAATAATTATTAAGAATCTGTTGAAATTCCTATTCTCACGCATCTTAGTTCTTTCTAGAGACTTCAGAGCTTCAGGATAAGAGGGGTGGCCAGCTATTGGATTTTTAATTCCATTATTTTGTATTATTTGAAAGTAGCACTTAAAAGACAGAAACCATTTATTCATGCGGATACATGATCAGAAGAGGAGCACTGTGAAATAATCCCCCAAGACTTACCTACATAGAAATGTCATTTCTTCCCCATAACTCACACCACAGTGATCCACAATTGCAAATACTGCTGGGAAGGAGGGTTGAGGGATTGAAGCCTTAACTGTCTGTGACTATGGAATAGAAAGAAATTGGACATTGAGGTTTGACCGAAAGCTTCTGAAGGCTTATCACACAGATCGCTTTGCTCATTTGTGATGCATAGAGCAGTTTAACCCTTTAACCCCCTCCTCAGTCAGCTAAAGCCGGAAAGCACAGTACTATGCAGCTGGAGAAACTTGATCCTGGATGCCATCACTAAGCCTCAAAATACTGACGTACCTGGGTGGCTGGCATCTGCTTTTATGCACTTCTCACAGGAGGCATTTTCTGTTCTTTAAACACAGGTTGAGTTGAGAAAACACAATTCCAACATGAACTTATTTTATACAGTGACATTACATAACTTTCTAATTTTTGTTGACAAAAGGTCCATTTTAGTTCTACGTTTTCAAGATGATTCCATAGCTCACTTACTGGAACCGATTTCATATTTTGCCTTTTCTGTCATGTCCTACACCTCCACAAGGAAGCTAGTGGGGGAGACATTTACCTGTATGCTGTCACCTTTAGTGTTTAGAATCAAACTAAGAGTTTCAATTATACACTGAAAACAACAGTATTCCTGTGATTTATAGAGAATAGAAAATGCAGTACATTTGGGCTGATTATCTGTTTAAGATGCAACCATTTCTACCAGCAAAATCTGTTTCCTCATAGAAATGTTTGATTCTAGTTTTAAGCAGGAAGTATGTTTAAAGAGACCCCAAAATCTTGACACAGTGGAGACTGAGGAAGCTATCAAGAAGGACTAATGCTTTGTTAGAAGGACTCAGAAGCAGAACTGAAGGGTCTTTCACTACCAGATGTTGGAGCACTATGAGTTTGGGTAAGGAAATGAGTATTTTAATAACAATAATTCTAGTATGTTAAACCTTTGAAATAATAATGATAATAAACCACATAAGTCATATTTTGAGAAAAATGATTCATTCTTAGTTTTTACATTTGTTGGTGTATTTAGTGAGTTTGCACTTCTGCTATGGTGTGTTTGTGAAGGACAAAGGAAAACTCCATCCTTCAATTCTCTGTTCCCACCATGTGAATTCTGAGGCTTTAAGTCAGCTCACCAGGCTTTAAAGCCTTTACCTCCTGAGCCATCACACAGGCCCCTGAAGCATTCTTTTGGAAATCAGTAAGCAAAGTATCAAATATTTATCTGACATTTATATATCGACTGTAATTATGGTGGCTAAATAGTATATGAATTTTAACAGTGAATAAGTTCAGCTAGCTAAAAACAGACTATAGAAGATTCAATCAGTTACTTGCAATACCTTAAAGAAACTTTCTGGTCTGTGTTAATGAAATTCTTTCAGGCACAATAACAGAACCAATGTTGATTTTCTTGGACCCAAGGAATCAAGCACAGGATTAAGGGATAAAACTATTGATGAGGAGTTTGAGAACCAGGTTTACAAAATAGCCCAGATGAAGCTATTTACATGTATGGAAGAGGCAGGAACATGAATAGAAAAAGTGAAAAATAATGTAACAGAGGACCATAAGACCACTGTACAAAATTATATACCTACTATGTGTAAAACTTATAATATACCTCATCACATAATCCCAATATTACCAAAGTCTTCCTAGGAAATACTCATTATTTTTATCATGTATTCAAAATCCAAAGGATGTAAGTATATATGGTTATTCATTAGAAATTACTAAGATTGGTGTTTAAATATAAAACAGAAAAAAATGACTGTACTTCCCTACCTGCAGTGGCTTGCGTTGACACAGCACACTTGTTGAGAACCTGAGAGTTAGGTTAAGACTAATGTGTAATGGCACAGCCAGAACTTCAGAGAAAGGATTGCAGTTAGACAGGCTTTGAAGACTTATTAGAAAGGCAGGTTTAAAAGCGAAGACCCAACCTTGAAATGTGTTAAAGGCCAATGTTGGAAATGAACTGGGTGCTCAGCTTACCATGATGGATCCTACCTCAAATATGCTCCAGGAAAATTAACCAGAAGCTTATAGGTGCTATTCTCATTAAAGGAATGTGGATGTATTTTTTAATGTATAAGGACACAGGCTAGGTTTCCTCTTTAGTCTTTATTAAAATAATTTTTGAGTAAAACTATTTATGTTAATGATTTTTAATGCAGATAGGTAACTTTTAACTTTTTATTTTTTATTCTGTTTTTTGTTTTCTGTTTTTTTGTTTTTTTCAAGACAGGGTTTCTCTGTGTAGTTTTGGTGCTTGTCCTGAACCTCACTCTGTAGACCAGGCTGGCCTCGAACTTACAGAGATCTGTCTGCCTCTGCCTCCTGAGTGCTGGGATTAAAGGCATGTGCCACCACCGCCTGGCACCTTTTAACTTCTAATAAACTTTGAAAAAGGTCACATATAAAGCAATATTTAATGTTTAGTTTGAATTAAAATTGCTATCCACATATAGAAACCTTTAAGGATTTCTCATCTGATACAAGCCTACTTTTTATTTAGAGAATGAGAAATGAACGCAAAGGTGAGGAATTGACTTAATAATATCAGAATACAAATTAAGAAGCCAATAAAAAGCATTCCTGAATCTCCTGGTTCTCACATCCAAAGTTCTGTAGATAGTAGAACATACTGTCTATAAGAACACTTGAAAATGTAAGAATGGAGTCTGTGTTGTAAATAGTGACGATACTTTCCATTATAACATCCACAGTACTCATTTGGCATTTGGTTTAAGGGGTGTTTTATTGTTATTTAATTTTACCTGTCATTATATTTATCTAACATATAGAAAATTCATAAGGCAGCTGTTGAAAACATCAGAACTAACACTACTCCCCAAACTGCATTTTGGAACATGAACTTGAGGATGTGATATGTAATCCACATATCAGCAGACTAGTCATTTAGATAGCTAATCCTATAGATATAGAAAAACCATAATAAATGGTACAGATTAAAAATAATTCTTTACAGAAATAATCAAAGAGATTTGTTTTCACAACAATTTCTTATAAAGAAGAAAAAACTCAAAAACTGGGCATAATGGCACATGTCTTCATTCATTGTAGTTGGGAGTCAGAAACAGGAAAATTACCTCAAATTCAAATAAGCCAAGGCTACCTAAGACGACCCTACCTAAAACTGAAAATTTTTTTAAAGGAACAAACAAATAAATGAGAATAGAAACAACAAACAAGATAACAGAAAGTCTCAAACTTAGTTCGGAAAAACAATAACATGGACAGGGCCTGGGTTCCATCCCCAGCACAGCAAAACAAGCAGAGAAACAAACAGACAAGAGCAGAGAAACACAAAAGGCCTAGGGTAATCAGGAGAGCAAGAGCAGCAAGCAGAAGCGCTCACCCAGCAAGTCTGAGAACAACTCACCTGGGAAAGAGAGAACCCACTCTTCAAAGTTGTCTGTGCTCCAACACACACCACATCAGTTCTCTCCTCTCTCTCTCTCTCTCCTCTCTCTCTCTCTCTCTCTCTCTCTCTCTCTCTCTCTCTCTCTCTCTCTCTCTTACACACACACACACACACACACACTAATAAAAATTTAAAATTCAATAAAAAAATCCCTTTAACTAAATGCCCAGTGTAATCCTTTAGATGTTTTAATACGAACTATCATCATTATTTACTATACAGAGTCCATGTTTATTTTTTTCCTAAAAGCAAAAGAAGAAATTTTATATTGTTTGCTTTTCTTTAAATATACTGCACATAGTTCTTCGAAAGGGTTAAATCATTTCCTCCTCTTCGGCGCTTTTCTTTTTGTGAGTGAGGTTCCGCACTAACCATAGCTCTGTCCAAAAGGAAATTAAAATGAAATACATCAGGCATGCTGGGACTTCACACTTCAGAGACTTACAAAGCAATATGGCCTGGTTAAGTTGATTGTCACTTTAACTGCCCACAGCTACTCTTCAAGAAGGGGGCTTATGGTTTTACTGTTCTTAATGGGACCATATCCCCTTTCCAATGGCTTCATTTAGGTTGTACTGAAATTCCTATTAAAATAAGGGTCATTAATATTTCATTAAAAAATACCCATGATGTCAGAAGCAACTATTCCAGGCTTGCCAAGTTACAAAGAAAACTCTCTATTCTCCTTCATGCTACTAACAACATACTGAGAGTCAAATGTACACTTATATTTTAAACTGTCCGAACAAACGAACAAACAAACAAAAGACAGAGGAGTCTATTAAACAACTTGTATCCTCTAATGTCGTCTATGTTTTGAAGTCCTCAGTTTTTGCAGACAGTTCTTAATAATATGATCATAAATTTAACCTCAAGGATATGAAATTATCAATGGATTGCCAAGCTGACAATTTAGATGATCACAGCCATTTAGATGATCATTGCAGCACTTAAAATGGGTATGGGGTGTCTCTGTAAGAGATAGTTTAGTAATTAAAGTTCTATAACCAAACCCTGTAAGATCACAGTTTATGGGTGAGTGGGTATATAAAATGCCAATCATAATTAAATTGCATGGCTTTGCACTTGGTTGCTTGTAGTTATTCACAATTGTTTTTGCCTTTTTGATTTGGAGGAAGAAGTCTAACATTTGCATTTATAGATGGTGACAGCTGAAACAGCCAGATGAAAATTTACTGACCGTCTCCCTCAGTGCATTTACTCAAAGCATCATCTCTACCTAGTACCTGCTCTTGGCTGTTTGGTCTAGCATCTTTCCTTCACATCCCATTCTACACCATCACTGGCCCTAAGGCTTAAGTGGTTTACCTTCTAAGTTAATTTTCCTCTCTTTTCTTCTTTAGCTATGTTAGTTCTTACCCATCAGATTCCTCTATTGCTAGTAGTGTTAAAATAATTATATAATTACATGTGTGTGCTCCACATGTATTTAAGATTGACTATTTCCTATGTCAAGCTTAAAATTCAACATACTTTGGAGGTAATAGAAGAAGATTTTCACTAGGAATGTATTCTATTTAGTAATGAACAATAATTACTATCAAGGAGATAGGCAATACTTGAATACATGTGGAAGTGTTTGAGCATATAGACCACAAAGGATTGAAAGTTTTAAACTCAGATCTCACCAAATGAAGTCCCATAGCTATCTTTCTACATGTTCTATGTCTCTTAATCATAGAAATGGTCAGATGCCTCACAGATTCATTCAGAAATAGGTAGCATTCTCATTCAGACTCCTTTAGGAAAATGGAATGAAGAATATACTCATGGAAGCAAAATGGTGCTATTGTGCACTTGAAATCTGAAGGATGAAAACAAAACAAAGAGAGTAGTCTATTTGCTTTCCTAGTTCAAGCAATGATAAAAAAAACAAATTACTCAAATGATATAAATATGATACAAGACATAAAAATGTAAAAATAGATTCATTTGCTAAAAAATAAAGAGGGAATAGTCTGATAGAAAGCTAAGACATTTTGTCATGTGATTTTCTCTATTTTTTTAAAGTGAAAGTTAGATAAACCAAATTGCCATAATATTCAAGACTTTTGAACAAGTCCTGATAGATGATTTCTAAGCCAGTCAAACAGGCATCTGAGCCAAGGCTGCATCTTTTCATTTCTAAAATAGAAGCTCAGTAATCCAAAAGACTTCCTAATATTGTGTTTGGCTTTGTTTTGTTTCTAATTGAATGAAAAGAGGAAATGAAATGTTCAGAATTTATCAGAGATAGTCTATCAGTAAATTCTCAATTTGATCTCTGGGCCAAAGGCATGGAGTAGATAAATTCAAAGTCAGTTGGGAAGCATTAAAACAAGACATGATTAACTCTGACCTGAGATACTCAGACTAAACTCCCTGCCTTACTTCTGGCATTTAATTCATTTTTATTGTCTCTTATCCAGGCCTGTAATGAATTGAACATCTGCTGTAGTGTATTCTGTATTGTCACTAAAGGAGGGTGTGGTGGGGACAACAGTCACAGTCCTTCATTTTCCAGCTCAGCAATCTTAGTGGATCTGTTCATAAAGGGGAAACAAGAGAAAGAACAAAGTAAGAAAAAGTGAAAGATAAAACATAGGAGATCTCTTTCAAACACATTTGAGGGGCTGGAAAGATGGCTCAGCAGTTAAGAGCCCATGCTGTTGGCAGAGGCTGTTCCCAGAACTCTCTGGCAGCTCATTAACTATCTCTAACTCCAATTCCAAGGAATTTAACACTCTCTTCTGGCCTTCTTGGGCACCAGACAAACACTTAGTGCACATACACATTGGCAATAACTCTATGTATATATTAAAAATAAATAATCTGTTTTAGAAATTAAGACAACATTTGACTCAAAACACGAAATTACACCAAAAACACAGGAATCTTCAATTTTAGATTAGAATCTTGCCTTCACATGCATATATATTTTATAGGTAGTTCATTTGCTTTCTTCAGATAGTAAATAGCATTATAGATTTATGCATGAATCAACATTTTCTGGAAGGGACAGATGACCTTTTAAAACTAGCCAATAAGTCGGTCACTATTACAATGTCACAATGCTATAGCTCCTGTGTTATAGAGGGGAATGTCATTACAGGCAGAATGTAAAATGAAGGAAGGAAGGAAGGAAGGAAGGAAGGAAGGAAGGAAGGAAGGAAGGAAGGGAGGAAGGAAGGAAGGAAGGAAGGAAAGAAGGAAGGAAGGAAGGAAGGAAAGAATGGAAGAAGGAAAGAAGGAAAAGAACCAGTGCTATGTTCATGTTCCAATAAAGCTTTATTTACAAATCAACCCCATATAATTTGATATTTATAAAATATTTTCGCAGTCTTGCTGTGGGTGATCATCTTTAAAATACATTCATTAGAAACAGGGTTTATAAGCTTTAGGGGGAAAGTAAGGGGGAAAAGTAACAGTTTATACATACTGCCAGTTAGCCATGGATTTAATTTTCAGTTTTCAATTAAACCTTGAAGAAACCGAGTAATGTATACATGGTATAAAACTAACATATGTTGGAGAATTTGCTCAGTGGTTAAGAGCACTGGTTACTCTTCCAGAGGACCCGTATACACATGGCTGCTAACAACTATCTCTAATTCTAGTCCTAGGAAATCTGATTACCCCTTCTGGCCTCTCCTGGCACCAGGCACACACATGGTAAGCAGATAGAGGTGCAGGAAAAACAAACAAACAAACAAAACCACCCATACACGTACAAAAAAACCAAACAAACAAAAACCCCAAAAACCCTAGAAAACACTTGAAGTAAGATCCTGATATGACATGTCAAACTCTCATATATGTACTTTTAGAAATTAACCCTGTTACTTTCTTCAAGTAATTGCCCCAAATTTAATATGCAAAGCACCTGTTATTAAGCATGTTTACCTTCCCCTCTCCACACTATGACTATTAGTGTGTCGTTATTAGCCTCCATCTTCGGGAATAAAAAAGCTCCCCTGATGAGGGACAAGGTCTGCACTTGCCTTTGAATATAAGAATAAGCATTTAGAAGGCTGTTGGAACTATACCATGTTATCAAAATGACAGTTATAGCTTCTCCCCTAGGATCTATGCTCTCTCTAGCCACAGGTTCTTGGTTAGGTTTATAGTACAAGGCATGAGTTCCTTTCTCTTAAACAGGTTTTAATTTAATCAAACAGCTGTTGGTTATCCCTCAAGACATCAGTGGTATTATTGCACCAATGGGCATATATTGTCAAGTGAACCGTTAATGGAGATTGCTGAGTAATGCCACTGATATCTTTAACTTCGTGGCAGCCTGCCAAGGTCTCTGAAGCACTCTGAAGACTAGCTGTCTGGGTGGAAGCTTTTAGTTTAGCACACACTTGAGCTTTTTGTGTCCTGTGACCAAAGCACATGATTTCTTCAGCAATAGGGTCTCAGGTTCTGTCCATCAACTCATGACAATGGAAATAGTCTATGTTTCTTCATTAACATCACAAACCAAACATAAAGAACATAATCAATTAATTTTCAAGAATTTCTCACCTATACATTCTTCAGATTTGAGTCTTTGACCCAGGAACTATATCTTAATGTGTTTTCCCTTTTTACAAATATATTTTGCTTAATTTATTAGTGGGATGTATGCGTATATGTGTGCATGAGGGGTGTGTGTGTGTGTGTGTGTGTGTGTGTGTGTGTGTGTGTGTGTGTTGTTTCTCTTCTTCCAATGTACACTCTGGGATTAGACAGTCCATCACTCTACTGTGGAAGTGGCCTAGGAATAACACAGGTAACTCAGCATGAGTAACATGATGCATTCACAAAGTAGGAAATTATGTAGATTACAAGCTTCCTTTCTTTGGATCCACAACTCTTTTCATTTAGAAGGAGCTGGCAGAAAGAAAAGATATATAAGGTGTGAAGACCAGGAACTAGAAGCATTTGGCTGGTTAAGCATTTGACCTGGTTAAGCATTTGGCTGGTTAAGCTTTCAGACTTTGGAGCAGCAGTTCAGCTGAGATTCATTCTGGATGAAGACTCAGAGGCATCCAGTCTGAGGAAACAAGACCAGCTGAGAAGTTGGCGAGGTGAGGTAGCTGTGGTTTGTTCTGGTTCTCTGATCTTCCAGCTTCACCCTAATACCTGGCTACAGGTTTGATTTCATTAATAAGAACTTTTAAGATTCATGCTACATCTGGCGCCCAATGTTTGTGGTACGAATTCATGAAAAAGGTGCTTGCCTGTGACCTTGTGAGCCCCAGCTCAGGCCCGAGCTACACTCGGCCGGTTGTGGTGGTGCACGCCGGTTGGATTTGCTGAAGGAGGCAGAGGCAGGAGGATCTCGAGTTTGAGACTGGCCTAGGAGGCTTGCTAAGGAGAAGTTTCTGCCCAGAACCTGGCCACAAACAGTGGCAGTGGAACCATGGAGGCAGCGGCTGCTGCTCCATGCTGCTGGCTACTTCTCATCATGTTGGTGACTGTGGTGATGCTGCTACCTGG
>CABHPP010111894.1:32277-58682 GCA_902168425.1 Peromyscus attwateri | reverse complement strand
ATTGAATTCTTTTTCTTTTGTAAGTTACTAAATGTATTGGAACCATGTTGCCAAAGGACACTTAAAATACCTGATTGATATTCATTACTTCTTTAAACAGAGTTTAAAGGTAATAGGAAAATAAAAGAATCCTTGCCAGAATACATCTGCTAAAATTATCCAGACCTTTCTATTTTTCTCAACTAGGAAAATTCAAAATTTATATTCTATCCTCAAAAGCAGAGCGTAAAAAAAACTAAACCATATCTTTTTTAAATATACAATACATCTTTATTACATTTACTTAATTATGTGTGTGTATGTGTGTTGTGTGGGTTCCTGTGTGTCATGATATGTGTGTAGAGGTCAGGGTGCAACTTGTGAGAGTTGATTCTCTTCTTTCAGGATGTGGGTCCCGGGGACTGAGCTCAGTGTGTCAGCTTGAGGGGAAATTGACTTTTCTTACTGAGCCTTCTCATGGGCCCCCTTACATACAATTCTTTAATTATCTCATTCTAACACATCTTTTCAAATATGCAATATAGAAATGTAATGCTAGGCTTGCGTGACTTTTAACTTTTCTTTGCATTTGTTGCCTGGGTTATTAGATTAGCTAGCTGATCTGAATCAATAGTTGAGTCTTGTAATATCATATCACTGTGTATCAGTATATGGTCTGTTTTCATTGTTCTTGTTTTGTGAGTGTGTGTGTACATGGGCGTGTGTGCGTGCGTGCGTGTGTGTGTGTGTGTGTGTGTGTGTGTGTGTGTGTGTGTGTGTAGGCTGGAATGTGAAGTCATGAGTTATCATTGATCTTTCCACTTCATTAACTAAGGTAGCGCCTCTGACTAAATGCAGGGCATACTGACTTGGCTAGTTTGATTAGCCTACCTAGCCAGCCTGACTCTTATGGGCATAATTTTGCTAAAACAACTGGCCTAAAGGGTGCTTTGCTGTTTTAAGCCTGATGGAAGTGTGCTCATCATTTTCCTCAGACACACCACTTGCCTCCAATTCTACCCTTTGGTGGAAGTGCTATTTTCCCGGGGAGCCAAGCCACAAGCTTCACGTCACTGTTGGAGTCTCCTCTGTACTCATCATCAAATTTCTACACTCTTCACCGGAAGAGCTCTTCTGCAATGCAAATTGAGTCAATTTTCTACTGTGTCTGTTAGTCATATTCTAAATTAAGCCACCATTACATCTACTTAGGGAACCTGCTGGTTTGTTCAGCAATTAGTCTCTCATCCGGTTTACACATTTCAGCTACTGCAATTTATTTTCTCTGTGAAAAGAGACCAAAACCAAAGGAAAACTAAAAAACAAACAAAGCAGAAAGATTTTCAGCACAAAATGTCTTCATACTGGCAATTAAAACAACAATAACAACAACTATAGATTTTGATGTGCAGCATTCTACATCATTTGGGTCCAGTATCACATGATTGAACTACTCGTGTGCTCAACTTTAGATTTACTCACAATGGCTTGGCTCTTTGATTACTTACTAAATGGTCTTTCCTTCTTTTCCCCAGGATGCAGGTTTTCTAGTGCCTTGAATGTGATTTATGATACCTTCCCTTTCTTCTTGCCAAAAGCTAGCTTGGGGGTCATTTACATGACCCTATCAGGGACAATTAGAAATAAAGGAAAATGCTTTCATTTCAAAATGATTTTTCTACATGATGGGGGGAGGGTTCTACATTTACGCTTAGTATGTTCTCCATTTTCCTGTTTGCTGTACTATGAGAGAATCTGATTATAATTTTAAAATAGTTTTAAATATATATATATATATATATATATATATATATATATATATATATGTTTTTTCGAGACAGGGTTTCTCTGTGTAGCTTTGCGCCTTTCCTAGATCTCACTCTGTAGTCCAGGCTGGCCTCAAACTCACAAAGACCCCCCTGCCTCTGCCTCCCAAGTGCTGGGATTAAAGGCGTGCGCCACCACTGCCCGGCCAGTTTTAAATATTTTATCTTATAAAAAGTTATACTTCCACAATGCAGTAGAAATTAATACAGGTGGTTATTATCAGAATGTTTAGATTAGAAATTTGACTTCTGACTAGTGTGAGTTTTGAGGACCTAAAAGCTAAATATGCACAGAATGCACAGCTGCAATGGAGTGCCTGCTGTGCCTGCTCCCGCCTTTATGTATGAATGGCCCACTTTGTACATGAGAAATCACTGTGAGAGCACAGCTGGGTAATGAATCATTCCATCAGACAGGGCTGAGACAGGGAAGAAGGTAAAGGAAGGGGAAGAGGACCAGGAGGGAAAGAAGAAGGGAGGAGGAAAAAGATACCATCTTCGTTGAAGTTTCTGAAGCTGACTTACTCATGGACTAAGACATGTGAAAGTACTCACACCAGGGCAAAAAACACAGTAGCCACCTGGGGAATGGTGTGCACTGAAGTTACCATCACATTTCGAGGAAGAGACAGCATTCTTTCTGTCACAGAAGGCAGACTTGAAGTTCTGAGTTGACAGTGGAGAATAAAACACTCACTTTCACTGGAGTTTTGACTACTTCAATGTTTTCACAATGAAGAGAAAGAAGAAAATGGCTTGAAGTGTTTGACAGAAACATCTCTGGTGATTCCAGAATGTGGCATGAACAAGGATGAGAAAGGAGAAGGCAGACTGAAGAGGCCTGAGTGTTCAACTGTTCCTCTACTGAAGCTTTTAGAGCAAAAAATGAAATCCTTGTATCTCACAACAAGTACACCAGGCTAAGTGAGTCATTTTTATGCTTGGCTTACCACATTTTGAAAAATATTTTTTGCTATTTCCTCTTTCATTGAGATATGAATACGAGGTTGGGGATTTAGCTCAGTGGTAGAGCGCTTGTCTAGCAAGTGCAAGGCCCTGGGTTCGGTTTTCAGCTCTGAAAAAAAGAAAAAAGAGATATGAATACATTGGCTAATTTATCTCGTTAATTGACTATTGAATGGCAATTTGTTTTAGACTACAAGTCAATCTTGGTGTTTTTTTTTTTTTTTTTAAATAAACCAAGAATCCATCCTATTAAGGTAGGAAATAGAGAACTTCAAATACTGCAGTCCACTTCTCAGATTTGATTGTATTCAATTACCAAGAATATTTACATTTTATATTTACATTTAGCTTTTCATTACCATAAGACTTCAGTGTGTATAATTCAAAGATTAACCTCTAATACTGAAAGGCACGGAATAATTAAAAAGGTGAAGAAAACAGCACCATATGGAACAAGAAGTATTTGTGAACTCATCTCTCCACTCAGCACAACTGTTCCAGAAACTCACTCCTTAAGTATTCTTTTCCTTTCTTATTTTCTATGATTTAATTTCTACTCTGGCATACCTGTGGCATGATGGCTTTGCTTTTGTTTGTATATTGCTCAGTTAGGAGTGAGCAATGCTGTTAACATCTCTCTACCCAGGTTACTATCAGCGATATTTTTTTTTACTGTGCTATTCAGCTATCTCTTGTATACTTCTTCCTCATGCCTACTTCTTTTCTTATTTATCTCATAATTAGCCCCCTCTTTTACTTCTTAATTGTAATTTTCCATAGAGACCCCACAGGCCCTCAAAGCAAGATGGGTTATTCTAAGGCCACCATAACTAGAAGCTAAGACACTTTAGCTGATGACATCACACATTTTGGTTATAAGACATAGAGAAGCCAGTCTGGAACTAACCAGGGAACTTTTTCTCTGCTCGTTCACTTTTATAGTGCCAAAGGTGATGTGTGGACTGCTGGGAGAGAAAGGATATCAGTGGCCTTACCCAGGGCTGGATGCTGCATGCGCATGCTGTAATTCCAACCTTCCAGGGTAGATGATGCCCAGTGGTGCAAGAGTGTCGTGACTGGTACAATTTCTTTCTGATTGTGCTTGAGGCCTGTTTCACAGGAGGGATTTCTTGTCACTGTAAATATGGTTAAAAGTCGATGGTTCGAAAGCTTCCAGGTCTGTAGCAGTGAGCGTTGTCTAAGTCATATGACAAAAGTGCTGTCTTCAGCAAGAGGGAGACTGAAAGCAATGGCCATAGTCTGTATTGTTTAAGGGATCTCCAAGACACCCATCAACAGCTTGAGGGGAGGTATCCCACACTCGTCTATCCACTGGGAAGGGCAAATCAAATTAAATTATTCTTTTTGAATACACACACACACACACATATACACACACACACACACATAACGTGTAAATATATACATATTCTTTCTATATATAGAATACACACACACATATATATATATTTAAATACATATTTGGATATATACAAAATTTACAAGGTTTTAGGCTTCCATGTGGTTTATTCAAGTTAACCATTCCCTTCTTCTCATCTGCCTTATATTCTCACCCCTCTTTCCTTTTAAGCTCCTTCTATTGTTCTCCTTTCCATCCTCATATTCTCTGTGTGGAACTATGTTCTTTATCCTTTAAGACTTTTCTCCTCCCCTGAACAGTACCTTTTTAGTTTCCTTGCATTGATAGGTACTTGTGTGTTTAACTCAATTTTTCAAAAATCCTTTTTATAGCTAAAGTAGTGTATTACAACTATATGTACTATCTTAATACTATCCTAAAATCATTTAAAGTGGTAAACAATGAAAAAAATCATTGTTTTTAATTTAATCATTGTCTCAAGCATTCAAAGTTCAAAAATGTATTCAATAATTGTTTTAGCATGGACAGATTCCATTGGATCCAATCGACAATTTACATACAAAATATTGTAGTCTTTATTTATATTTATTCATAAATACTATAAATTTATTTTATTATTTATATGTATATATGTGTATATTTATTTATAAGATACTAGCTTTCTTTCTACATATGATCTTTTAGTGTTTCTTACATCTTATAGTGATTTCCAATAAAATTTCTAAAACTCCGATTCTGTTTTACCCTTTTTTTACTTTTATTTATACATGTGTCTCTATGCCACATGTGTTGGTAACTCTGGAGGCCAGAAGAGGACATTAGATCCCACAGAGCTGGAGTTACACACAATGAGTCCTTTGGAAGAACAGCAAAAGCTCTTGACCAATGAGCCATCCTCATGCCTCTAAACTCATAGTTTGAGAACTGACTTCCTATATTAACAATTGTTCTCTTGTATTTATCTTTTGGTGTGATGATAACATGGAGACTAAATGAATATTTCTGGATTTGTATTTAATGATTTTTCTAAATAGAAATTATGTATATATACATATCTGCCCCCAGACTTTTAGGATCATATCAAAATTGTGAGGGGTTCATATTTTTTTCCACACATACTTCTTACATTTTCTGAGTTTGACTGTATGATTTATTTCAGTGAACAAAGAAGACCACTTCAGAGGACACTGAATAATTACCCCAAACTAAAGATTGCAGGTTGCTCATAATTCTTTTTTTTTTTTGAATTTATTTTATTTTATTTCACAATATAATTCAACTTTACATATCAGCCATAGATTCCCCCTTTCTCCCTCCTCCCGTCCCACCCCCCTCCCCCCCGGCCCACCCCCCATTTCCATCTCCTCAAGGGCAAAGACTCCCCCGAGGATTGAGAGCGACCTGGTGGACTCAGCCCAGGCAGGTCTAGTCCCCTCCTCCCAGGCTGAGCCTAGGATCTCTACTAAGCCCCAGGTTTCAAACAGTCAATTCATGTACTGAGCACAGGGCCCGGTCCAACTGCCTGTATGCCTCTTAAACAGATCAAGCCAATCAACTGTCTCACCCATTCTCTATCTTCTGTGATCATGTATATTCACTTTAATAATATTTATTAATAGACAAATATCATACCCACTTTTGTGATAAAGACTAATGATAAGTGTCTTACTATATGAATACAACCTATACTTGAAAAGAAGCAAAAGTAATGTATTTGTCCAAAGTTGCTTCTGTTAAGCAGAGAAACTCAGCACCAAACGCAGTGAGATGCAGATTCTGAAGGGAGAGCTGATGGCTCAGTTAAAATGGTTCAGCAAATAAAACAAGTATGCCCTTTCCAAGGACACTGTCTGAAATTTTATAGTTGCTGTAGACAGTTATATAACGAAACACATACCTTTTGAGCAATTGGATTGGTTCACAGTTTCCTAAATTCAAAATATTTGGGGTAGTTTGTGCAAAACTCTAATGTTAAAATAAAATGCCTAATTTGCACAAAGGCCCCAGGAAATTTCCTGTTTTCCCCATTAGTTTTATGCCACTGGACATTGTACTATTGCTAACAATTTGATGAGGGCGATGAAGTGAATTAGTCCTCCAGACTTTGAAGGCTCGTGGAGTTATGCCCTTTTGGAAGCATTTGTTTTTTGTCTGAGGAATGTCAAAGCTGGCAATTTTGTGATGGCAATTTGTTTCTCCATCTGCCCCATACATTTAGACTTTTGTGAAGAATGGAGATTTTATGGTGCAAGCAGGCCTTTTATTTTCTGTGTAGCCAGTGTGATTTTTCCAAGTAGAAGTCACCTGTATGCTGGGCTTCTGTGATTGCCCACATGGAATGGGTAAGTCCTTGGACAAGTCTGAAATAGCTCAAAAGTGACAGATGGACAAATGTGCTGTGGATATCGCTCTGTATGCTGTGAATGTGTTGCTCTGATTGATTGATAAATAATGAAATGCTGATTGGCCAGTAGCCAGGCAGGAAATATAGTATAGGTGGGATAAGCAGAGAAGAGAATTCTGGGAAGAGGAAGGTTGAGTCAGGAGACACCAGCCAGACACAGAGGAAGCAAGATGTAAAAGTACCAGTAAGCCATAAGCCATGTGGCAACTTATAGATGAATAGAAATGGGTTAATTTAAGATACAAGAATTAGATAGCAAGAAGCCTGCCATGGCCATACAGTTTATAAGTAATATAAGTCTCTGTGTGTTTGCTTGGGTCTGAGTGGCTGCAGGAGCCAGGTGGACACAGGAAAACTCCAGCTACACAAATATTATCTCGAACCTGAAGTCTCTATTAGGGTAGATTACACTGCTGTCTGGTGAAAAACACTTCTCACAAACAGAGGCTTCATAAACGCAAGTGTACATTTGTCCAGTCACTAAGTCCCACTGAACATTCAAAAGCAGGAAGGCAAGGACTGGCAGGACAGCTGAATGTAAGTGAGCACGGGTGACCTCCACTAGAGCTGCCAGCTCCTCTGTGTTTAAAAGTTTGTCTTTTCAGTATCTGGTACCTTTTGAAATCTCACATTGCATAATCTGATTTATCACTTGGATGAGTAATGTAAATTCTGGTTGTTTCGTAACTTACTTTGAAATAGGAATAAGATTTGCAGCTTTGGGGAGGAAGTCATTTGTCCAAGTCTTTGCCTGTTATGTTCAGAAAATTTATTAATGTAATATTGTAATCTGAAGAATTAATGTTGCATCATTTTCTCAATCAAGAAATAGAAGGAAGTTCTAGAGAAAACGGGGACACTTTAGACAAAAGATAGGAAATCATTTCTAGTTTTCTCTAAAACACTGTAATCTCTATTATTTGGTAATAATTTAATTTTACAGGCCTCTGATGAAGTTGTGTGTCCTTGGGTTCCCTGTCACGTCGAATTAGTGAGGAGTGTCATTGTTTGCAGAGTGGTCTTAAGAGAGAAAATCTATTCAAAGAAGTTATAACAGCTCCTGGTCTTTATGGCCAACTCATTGGAGTTATCTAGTGCTATAATGACAAGTGAAAACATAGTGATCACATGTACATCCTATTTGAGCCAAGTGCAGGGCTTTTATTATTCTTGTGTGCCATTTCTTACAGTCTGGGATCTCGTTAGAGGCTTTTGATAAGCTAATGTTAATAAACCACTGGAAACCATTAAATGAAAACATTAACATACTTTAACTGGATAGCCCCGCCCCACCCCCAGGCCTTCAGGTTAGGCACCATTATGATGAGTGAGTGCATGGGGGGGGAGGGGCGATGGGAAAAAGAGAGAGGCAGAATGTTTTCATGTGCTGGGGAGAGAGACAGATCTGACGAGGTGAGGGCAATGAGGAACAGGCTGATGTGGATGGACTGCTCATCACCTGGGGCCATGGTGATGCTCAGGCCTGAGCTGCTGTCAAGGACCATATCTTGGTCTGTGGTCCTAACACAGCAGTGGAAGTCTGTGTTGATGTCTGTGACTTCTGTTGCCACTGAGAGTCCTTTGGGTACCTGGAGTCTGGGCCACCACAGGTGATGTCCCCAGAGGGCAGCACAGGGTCCATGCTGATCTAGGAGCCCTGCTCTGCCACCCAGGACCAAAGGGTCATGCCAATCCAGAAGGCCTGTGCTGCTACCCAGGTTCATGGTGACATCTGAGCCTGGAACGCTGCTGGGACCCATATCTGGGTCTATGACCCTGCAGCGGCCTGGCTTAGAATTGACCTCCGTAGCTCCTGTTGCCACCAAGGGCCTTACAGAGGCCTACAGTCTGGGCTGCTTCCTGAGGCCATGTAAGTCTTTGAGTGTCAAGCTGCTGTAAGGACCATACAGACTTGAATGGCCTGTGCTTCGACATGGGTCCATGGTGTCATCTGGACTTGAACTTCAGCCAAAGGCCATGTCGGAGTCTGTGACTCTGTCACAGCCAGGGTCTGTATTGATATCCATGGCTCCTGTTACCATTGAAGGTCAAGCAGATGCCTGTTGTCTGGGCTGCCACCTGGTGACACATTGGTGGCCTTTGCCATGCCACTACTTGGGCCATGCCAATCTGAGCCATTTGCAATGCCAACTAGGGCTACGATGATGTCTGGGCATGAGCTGCTTCCAGGGACCATATCTGGATCCATGTCCAACCACAGCTGGGATCTGTGTGGATGTTCCTGGCCCATATTGCCACTCGGGGCCACCTAGGGCTTTATTAGTGTCCAAGAGCTGAGCCTCTGCTGGGCTGTACAGATCTAGGTGGCCTGAGCTGCCACCTGGAGCCATGGTGTTATCCAGACCTGGGCTGCTGCCAGGGGCCATGTCTGAGTTCATGGCCCTGCTGCAGCTGTGGTCACTGCTGAGGTCCATCACTTCTGTTACCACAGAAAGTAGTGAGGACAGGGATGCACAGAGTTGGCCCTACCCTCTCTCTACTGGCTGCAGCATGGGGAGAACTTGTCCCGCCTCTCACCAGCTGAAACACTTGGGAGGTTAGGCCCTGCACCTCACCTGGGTGGCACAGTAGAGTTCCCCCCAGTGGTAGGGGTGCAGATGAGCGGGCCCTAAAGATGTAAGAGTGGGAGAGCTAGCTTCACCATCTGTCACCTAGTGGTATAGGCAAGGGAGAAATACCCTCCTTACCCCTCATCCGTTGCCACCTACTGCAGGCAGAAGAAGCTGGTCCCAGGGTCACAAAAGTGGGAGATCTGCCTCTGCCCCTCACCTGCTGCAGCACTCAGAAGAGGGAGATCTGCATCTTGCCTGGGCAGCACAGTAGAGCAGACACTGTTGATGGTACACAGGTGATCCCCTCATCTGTCTTCCATACTGTGGAGTGGGTGAGGGAGAGAAGACCTTCCCTCTCCCTGTGGCAGGTGGGAGAGCTGGCCCTGACTTCATGAGAGTGGGAGAATTGATACTGCAACTCGCCCTGGGAAGCACAGGGGAGCCAACTCTCCTCTCAGGGGTGCAGGTGAACTGGCCCTGAGGGCATGAGAGCTGGAGAGCTGACCCCACCCCCTCACCGGCCTTGTGGTGGCATGGGTGAGGGAAAGATAGATACCTTACCTCCCTTGCCCCCTGACACCTGCCGCAGGTCTGAGAGCTGGCCACGGGGTCACAAGAATGGGAGAGCTAGCCATGCCCCACACTGGCTGCAGCACACAGGAGAGCAGGTCCTGCACCTCACCTGGGGAGCACACTAGAGCTGACCTTGCTTGTGGGACTGTATAGGTGAGTGGGTCCTGTAGACACGAGAGGAGAGTGGCCCCTTTCCCCCTCTCTCATCTGTCAAGTGGTGACATGGGTAAGGGAAATAACGCCTGCCCCCCCTGCCATCTGTGGCAGGTGGGCGAGCTGGCCTCAGGGACATAAAAATGGATGTGTTGGTCCTACCCCTCACCAACTGCAGCAATTGGGAAAGAAGGCTCTGCACCTCACTGGCCCTAGTGGAATGCAGGTGAGCTGGACTAAGGATGTGAGAGCAGGAGAATCATCCCTGCTCTTTCCTGCCTGATGCATTGGGTGAGGTAGCTAGAGCAGTGCTGGAGAGCTTACCTGGGTGACTTAGATAAGGGAAAGCTAGTGGGCTGACCAACCCAGCTACCACCCAGGAGGTCCAGAACCAGGGCTATGAGTTATTCCACCCCAACATCCAACTCATCTAAGAAGTGCTGGAGTATGTGAAGGGGCTGGACCTGCAGATTCAAACTTGCAGGATGCCCATGACACAGGACAACAGGATATCCAAGAGGAGTCCTAGTGAGGGCCCAGTATTGATAGAGTAGCCAGAAGCCTCAAGCCAGACCAATGACTCATTGAAAGGAACACTTACAATTAAAGATGTATAGACTAAAGGGTATACTGTGGGACTCACTGGGCCATACCACAGCTTTCACACACAGATTTTTGTTTTGTTGTTTCTTTGTTTGTTTTGGTTTTATTTTTAAATTTTGTTTTGTTTTGGGAGGGGAGGTTGCAGAGGATGGAAGTTAGGGGAGAGGGAGATAAGTGGGATCGGAATGTGTGATGTGAAATCCACAAAGAATCAATAAAAACAGCTAAAAAATTACTTTATCGGCTGGTGGCAGTGGCACACACATTTGATCTCAGCACTCAGGAGGCAGAGTCAGCTGGATCTCTTTGAGTTTGAGGCCAGCCTGGTCTACAGAGCAAGGTCCAGGATAGGCACCAAAACTACACAGAGAAACCCTGTCTCAAAAAAAAAAATTACTTTATCTGGGGAGTTTGTTTTCTTGTTTCTTTTCTATGGTGTTGATATTTAAAGTTCATTCTGTGGATTTAATACTTTTATACACCTATATTCAAAGTTATAATTTAGAGTATGCTTTTAGCAAATTATGACCTATGTTCATAATAAATAATTAAGCATATCAATTAAATACAGTTAATATAGGCCTAAGAATTGGGTAGTAATAGTTGTTATGACATTATTAAGGTTAATTTATTTTACTTGATGTGTATGAGTGTTTTGACTGAATGTATATATGTGCACAGTATACAAGCCTGGTGTTTGTGGAGGTAGGAAGAGGGCATTGGATCTATTGAACTTGATTATACATAGTTACGAACTACCATGTGGGTGCTTGGATTCAAATATGGGTCTTCTGCAAAAACAAGTTCTCTTAATCACTGAGCCATCTCTCCAGCCCCATGTTGCAATGCTTTTAATCACCTCTCTATCGTCTAGGCATGTTGAATTATGTTTCCCACAGTCATATCATGAAACATAACCTGAAGTTCTAACCTGTAGTGATATTTTGTGTACCCTAACAAAATTTGCCTGATGACCAGAGAACAGAACAAGCCACTAGATTAAACATAGATGCCAGGCAGTAGTGACACACACCTTTATTCCTAGCACTCAGGAGGCAGAGATCAGTCCAGATCTCTGTGAGTTTAAAGCCACCTTAGAGTACATGAGAATGATTCAGTCTAGGAGAGAAAACAGAGCCAGGCAGTGGTGACACACACCTTTAATCCCAATACTTGGGAGTCACATGCCTTTAATACCAGCACTAGGAAGAAAGTGATATGGTTGGTTGGAAAAAGGTATATAAGGCACAAAAAGAGACAAAAACTAGGGCCTTTTTGACTAGTCCCCTTTTGCCTGAGGACTCAGAGACATTCAGTCAGAGGATTAATGGAGTTGGTGAGGTAAGAAGTAGCTGTGGCTTGTTCCTTTGTCTCTTTGATCTTCAGGAAAATTTTATTAGGGTACACAAAATATCACCACACTAACTTAAGACTATAATCTGCAGGAGTCATCTAATTGTAGTTAGTTAATGATCTCAGATGGGAATAATGTGGAACCCCAGTCAAACATAAGTGGAGTTCTCATAATAAAAAGGAAATTTCAGCATAGGAATGTGCAGACAAGGGAGGATGACTTGAAGGCACTAGGGGATATCATCTACATGCAAACACTTTGGGCTCTACTCAGAAGGAAAACACTACGCAGAGCCTTGATTGTGTACTACCAGCTTCCAGAACTATAGGGCAGTCTAAACCTATTGTGAAAATAAGTCACTTAGTGGTACTTAAAATAGCAATCCTAGTGACTGGACACGAGCTGTCTCAGGTTTTAATCTCACATACACTTTAGCCTCATAAAATTAGTATTCACTTACCTTTCCAGTAATTTAGGGGGGAAATGTGAAAAACCAGGTATAATGCACAGTGTTCTATTTGGTCAGACAAGAAGCTCCCCAAACAAATAATACTAAAATGTGTATCTCATAAGAAAAATTAAATGATTTGAATCATAAAAGTACAGTTTTTACAAGAATGGTTTCTTGTCTCTAGCTGCTTAAGACATATTTGGCAAACCAGTCTATGTAATTCTATTCATAAAGAAGTTTTCATGTGGAGATCTGCATGTCTTTGTGCTCCTGGAGTACATATGAATTGCTCATCTATAAAGCAGTTGGAAATATGATCAATAACATGACCTTTGTAAAATTAATGGATAGTCACACAATTGGTAAGTATGCAAATTAAACCAGAATTAATATCAGAAGGGGGAAGGATATTGTGGTGGAAAATGTCTCTTCTTGGCTATATAATAATAGTTGTGGGCTTTATAATTTAATATCTATATGCTTACCTTAGAGCAATTCTTTCATGATTTTTCAGTAGTTACTCATACTAATTAGAAGTGGTTTAATATGTGCAAATTGTTGGATTACCACATTAAAATTTTATTGTCATTTAGTTATTCTCCTAACAAAGCCAACGAAATTTGTTTCAAAAAAATTAGATACTAAACCTCTACACCCGAACTTTAAGCATAAGCAAAATTCTCTTTTTAATTTGCTCCTTCCTTCTCACTTCCACTTTCTCCCAGTTACATCGCTGCAGTGAAGTTTTGATGTCATATAATATCCTCACAGGAGCAATTGAGCAAGCATCTAATGGGGAGGAGAGCTGTGCACTCTAAATCAAGGTCCTTTATTGTACCCAGGAGATGCTACTGAAATGTCTGCAAGGCCAGAACACACAAAGCAGGGATCAAGCGCAAGAGCGGACCTCGAAGCGTTAGCTTTTCGGGTGCCAGTTTGCATCTCTTGTTTTCTTTTTGAGGCAGGACATTAATTTCCTCAGGTGGAATCCCATGAATACAAAATTTATTCTATTTATACACTACACAGCTGTAAAAAAAGGAGCTGGATGATACTTATCATGCCTGACAGCCAGACCAGTAACCTTTGCCATTTGTTGCCAGTCAGTTAATGTCTTCAGTGCTATGTTCTAAAAGCAGTTACCTATTCATTAACAGCCATTAATTAACAGTCATATCTCATTTAATTTATGATATCTTAAGTTGACTTTTGACATTAAGAATAGAATTGATTCTATCATGCTTCTTTAATGCGTCAGAGCTTTGACGAGTGAATTATCAATGTTTTAAATTAATAGCACCAGGTCTTCTGCTTTGCTGCTCAGATGTGAGGAACACTCATGCATGAAGGTTGTATATTGAGGTTGGCTAGGTGCCAGTTCAATCTATATAATCACAATTCTACCTTTGTTCGTGACCATTAAACTTTCAGGAAAGATTGAGTTTTATGTTTCATTTTTAAAAGCCTAGTCTGTCTCATGATCAGATAAATCATAGCCATTATAGCTACTTTCTATCATAATTCTTTTCTTTTAAAATTATAAAGTGTGAAGCCTGGAGAACCATTCACAGTGTCAAAGTTTTAGGCAGTGGAGACTGGCTTTGAACTCTGATACAACTTCCTAGCCAGAGCATAACTGTGATATCATTCTGCTCCAAATGGTTATATGAGGTGTGATTCTTCTAATATTAAATCTGTTCTGTTGACTACCTACCACTCCACTGTGTACACAGATGACATTTTCTGAATCCATCCATGCAGTGATGCTCACGCACTCTGACCTTGTCATTTCATCACTGTGAGCAGTAGTACAGTAAAAAGCATGAACATGCAGGTGTCCTCATAGTGAGCTGATTTATATTCTTTGGGGTGCGTACCTAAGAGTGGTATGGTTAGATTGTAAAGATGTGATATTTTAAGTTTTTTAAAAAGAATTTCCATAGAGGCTGCACATTTTATACCTTACCAAGTTAAGTGAAATTAGTCACCAGTTTAAGTTTCACCTATTTTCTTTTATGTAAAATCAGATTGTTGCTATGGATGAATGCCGCGGACTGGGTCTCAGTAGGGCCACCAGACCGAGGGAGAATGGGGTGAAGGTACTCAGGATAATTGGGATTCGGCGATGACAGACAGACACAGACACCAGAGTATGCTGTGAAACTGCTGCAATTTTACTGAACATTAGGCTGAGATTTTATACAATGTTAACAAGGAACTAAGTCCAGGGTAAGAGGAAAACAATAGACACAATCTCTTGTGGTCATACAATGTGGTTTTCAGAATGATTAATCTTTTTAGACAGTCCAGGCACAGACAGGGACATGTTGTGGCCTGAATCCAAGAGCCTGGCCACGTACTCAATAACTGGTAATCCATTACTAGTAATTTATTAAAGACAGTTACAAAGTCCTCGCCAAGAGCCTTAGCCCACCTCTTTAGTACAGGAGCCATACCCCCCAATATAGCTGACCTTGTCTACCTATCATATGTATACCATATCTTTCTGCTTCTAGCCAGCCTTTCCATAAAAGACAACTGATTCCACAACATTCTTTTTCCCCCTGATTTACCCACTGACTCCCTTCAAAGTCATAAGCCCCAATAAAAGAGAGTGGATCTAAGTAATTCCTACTTCTGGGATTCCAACAAGGGGGTGTCCACCATTTCCTAATAATATGGTATTGACTGTACTTTTTAACTATTTTTGTGGGAGTTGCCTAAGTTTTCTTTCTTGTGAGTTTACATGAGCTGAGTGAGGGTTACCTAGCAATCTTTTTGTTTTTACATTTCCTTCCTTAGAATCTGTGGGAACCTGAATCATCTGCTCTTTTTGTTCTAATCCATCCATGAGTGCCCCCCACTGAAGTAGGGGGTTTTTGTGTTACCTGTCCAAGGGCTTGAATCATAGGGGGCAATGTCAATGTAACAATTGAGGAGTTATCAAGTACGTCAAGCAAGGGTCTGCAGAGTCCAGGCACAGGGAGGCTGTTATTGTCAGGAAAGAGGAAAGAAGCAGGAGTCTTGCCAACCGTCCACGGAAGGCTGGTCTTTAGGGAACAATGCACCCAGGAACCATTACTCGGGCTGATTGCTAGGGGACCTCCGGGGGCCTAGCCTCGAGAGACACGTGCCCCCCTTCCTCGTGAGACCACCAGATTGGCATTTGTCACACGGGCGACACCGTTGCCGGTGTGACAGATGAAGAAAGGGAAAAGGAAGTAAGAGGCAATAATAAAGGTAATGAACACAATTAAAGTAGCTTCTATGCTTTAGTGAATAGCATAGAAAATACCCTAGCAAAACTCCTCACTCTTTAAAAACCATATATACTGATTGAGACTATAATGTAAGTAGATATGTAACAATTCCGAGGAATTTTCTACCAGCTGTAGAAATTAGGTCTTGACAATGCTTCAACTGTAGAAAAATCTGCTTCTGTTAGCTTGGGTAATCTCTCCATCAATTCTCTTCTGAGTAGCTATTTTAAGGTTTGATTACTCTTAGATTAAATGCTTTCAAATTGTGATGATAAGGATGTAGCTTTATATGTAACATGGAAGACCTTAGTGCAACTTACAGAGCTCAGTTTAAGTTTGCTCTTGTGAAAAAAACACCTGACTCATTAGGAAAGTCAAGAAACTGGATTTCCATAATTTGTTTGCAATTATATTAATAACCAAAGTCAATTGTATGATTCTAAATATAAATATTGTCCATTTTTAACTGCAAATTTATCATAATAAGAAATAATGAGAGTTTTTCCTTTGCTATTGAAAAAGGAGTAGGCCACAGATGTACCTTCTATTCTGAAGAATTTTTTAACATGTTTCTATAACTCAGGCCAAAGTATATGAAAGAAAAATCTCAACCCTAAGTTCACAGCGTTGGAATGAATTACACAGCAATTATACAGAGATTCTAGCATTAGATGATTGAGTTCAAAGCTCACACAGAGTATTTAACCAGCACTGTATCTTTGGGAAAATTGCTTAACTTTTTCAGAAAACCTTATTAGCTATCAATCAGAATTATAAGTGAGGCACATATGTATTCACAGGGCCTGAGAGAATGAGGAAGGTGGATTGTGAAGGGAGCCTAGACACTGTAGTAAGAATCTGTATGTCCTCATTCCCATACAAGAGAAATAGAATAAGTTTATGGGATTATTTTTGTAAAAGTGAATGGCATGACAAAACTTAGGTACCTTCTGCATGATGATATCACTCAAAGCAGATATGCATAAAGAAGTGGCTGAGCTAACATTACACTAATTCCTTTGATTTTTCTGATACTTGCAATTTGCATTTATTTCTGAGATCCATTTTGAGTAAATTCTTAGCTTAGAAATTATGTTTCAAAAGTGAGTATCTAAGTTTTATGATGTTATTAATTGATAAGTCTAACCATCCTTCAGTGAATTTCTCTGCATCTTTGAAAAAATTAGCTTTTCCCTAAAGTGTTGATACTTGACTCTTGAATTCTCTTCCCTGAAGCGTTGATATATTCTTGCATTCTCTTCTGTTCTGGTAAACCATTTGTCTATCTTGATACCGATATGGTGCTGCATAAATTGAGCTGCTTCCATAGTATTTCAGATGAGGTAATTTGGGGTCTTCCTTGAGTTTGTTTTAATTCTTTTCTGTGCTACTACATGAATTTTAGAGTTAGTTTGTTGATTTACATTAAAAATGGCTGGGGTTTTGATTGATTGTATTGAATCTGAGTCCAATTTAATTGGAACTAGCATCTGAAAAATACCAAGTCTTCTACATTCTGGTCTTGTTTTTCTGTTCATTATCTGATTCATCTAAGCAATAGTTTTGAATTTTCACTGCATGGATCTTTTTTTTTTTTGATTCTTTGTGGATTTCACATCATACATTCCAATCCCACTTATCTCCCTGTCCCAATGTGACCATCCCCCCTCCCCCCAAAACAAAACAAAATTTAAAAGAAAAACCAAAAACCAAACAAACAAACAAACAAAAAAATGCGAAGAAACACATTCTGGAAGCTGCGGTGTGACAGTGAGTCCCACAGTTTACCCATTAGTCCATCCATTTTTTTAAGTAGTCTGATTGTTCTTTATTTTATATCTAGAATCCACTTATGAGTGAGTACATACCATGATTGTCTTTCTGGGATTGGGTTACGGAGAGAAACTCAAAGCGATACCACTAAATTCAGGAACAAGACAAGGCTGTCCACTCTCCCCATATTTATTCAATATAGTACTAGAAGTTCTAGCTAGAGCAATAAGACAACAAAAGGAGATCAAAGGGATACAAATTGGAAAGGAAGAAGTCAAACTTTCACTATTTGCAGATGATATGATAGTATACATAAGTGACCCCAAAAATTCAACCAGGGAACTCCTACAGCCTTTGTATTTGGGGCATAAATGTTCAGAATTGAGACTTCATCTTGGTGGATTTTTCCTGTGATAAATATGTAATGTCCATCCTGATCTCTTTCGATTGATTTTAGTTTGAAGTCTATTTTATTAGATATTAGGATTGCTACACCAGCTTGTTTCTTAGGTCCATTTGCTTGGAAAGCCTTTTCCCAGCCCTTTACTCTGAGGTAGTGTCTGTCTTTGAGGTTAAGGTGTGTTTCTTGTATGCAGCAGATGGATGGATCCTGTTTTCTTATCTATTCTGTTAGTCTGTGTCTTTTTATAGGTGAGTTGAGACCATTGATATTGATGGATATTAATGACCAGTGATTGTTATTTCCTGTTATTTTTTGTGGTCGTGTTATGTTGTTGGTGTGGGTTTATCTATTTCCTGAGTTTTCATGGGTGAGTTTAGTTTCTTTAGGTTGGAATTTTCCTTCTAGTGCTTTCTGTAGGGCTGGGTTTGTGGATAGGTATTGATTAAATCTGGTTTTATCATGGAATATTTTGTTTACTCCGCCTATGGTGATTGAGAGTTTTGCTGGGTATAATAGTCTGGGTTGGCATCCGTGGTCTCTTAGTGTCTGCATAACATTTGTCCAGGACCTTCTAGCTTTCATAGTCTCTATTGAGAAATCTGGTGTTATTCTGATGGGTTTGCCTTTATATGTTACTTGGTCTTTCTCCTTTGCAGCTCTTAATATTTTTTCTTTGATCTGTATGTTTAATGTTTTGATTATTATGTGGCGAGAGGACTTTCTTTTTGGATCCAGCCTATTTGGTGTTCTGTAAGCTTCTTGTATCTTCATAGGTATTTCTTTCTTTAGGTTAGGAAAGTTTTCTTCTATGATTTTGTTGAATATATTTTCTGTGCCTTTGAGTTGGTATTCTTCTCCTTCTTCTATCCCTATTATTCTTAGGTTTGGTCTTTTCATGGTGTCCCAGATTTCTTGGACGTTTTGTGTTACGACTTTTTTGTCTTTAGTGTTTTCTTTGACTGACGAATCTATTTTCACTATTGTGTCTTCAGTGTCAGAGATTCTCTGTTCCATCTCTTGTATTCGGTTGGTTATGCTTGTTTCTGTAGTTCCTGTTCGTTTAGTCAGGATTTCTATTTCCTTCATTCCCTCAGCTTGTGTTTTCTTTGTTGTCTCAATTTCTCTTTTCAGATATTGAAATGTTTCTTTCATCTGTTTAATTATTTTTTCTTGGCTTTCTTTGATTTCTTCCAATTTCTTGTTTGTTTTTTCTTCCATTTCTTTAAGGGAGTTTTTTATTTCCTCTTTAAGGAGGTTTTTCATTTCTTCTTTAATGGAGTTTTTCATTTCTTCTTTAAGGGAATTTTTTATTTCCTCTTTAATGGAGTTTTTTATTTCTTCTTTAAGGGAATTTTTATTTCCTCTTTAATGGAGTTTTTCATTTCTTCTTTAAGGGAATTTTTTATTTCCTCTTTAATGGAGTTTTTCATTTCCTCTTTAAGGGAGATTTTTATTTCCTCTTTAATGGAGATTTTCATTTCCTCTTTAAGGGAATTTTTTATTTCCTCTTTAAGGGTATTTTTTATTTCCTCTTTAAGGGCCTCTATCATCTCCTTAAAGTCATTTTTAGGATTGATTTCTTCTGTTTCTTCTGCCTTGGTATGTTCAGGACTTGCAATTGTAGGGTCAGTAGGTTCTGGTGTTGTCATATAGGTCTTTATGTTGTTGCCTGTATTTTTCCGCTGGCGTCTACTCATCTTTTTCTCTGCTCAGTGCAGATGGTGTAAGACCCTAACCCTTCAGGCTTACACCTCCAAGTCTCGGAAATGAGAAACTTCAAGCCCCAGGAAATGAGAAACTAAATATCTGGTTCCCAGAGCAAGATGACCACCCCTGTTCTCAGTTAGTGAAGTGTATACTTACGATTCTGGTGGTCTGGTTCAGTAGTTGGGTGGTGCCTTCTTCCGTGTTCTTAGGTTACGTTTTGCTCTTTCGTTGACTCCTCAGCTGATCTTGTTTCCTCAGTCTTCAGACTGTAGGATTCTGAATCCTTTCCCGGATGGATTTCAGCTGAGCGGGATGGATTTCAGCTGAGCAGGGTAGTCTCACCAGCACCTCCAAGTTGTTGGGTTTCGAAGGATCAGCAGCTGGGCCCTGGGTTGGCCTCAGACAGAGTGTTCAGATCCGTTCTGGTTCCGTCTCACAGAGATGGCTCCTTCTCTGGGTGTTGGGATTAAAGGCGTCCCTGTTCCAAGCTCTTGATTAAGATCTTGTTTTCACTAACTCTTCGGCAGGTAATAGCTCAGTTTCTGGTCTTTATTACAACTGCGCTTCAGCCGCAGCCAGCCGCTCCGCTCCCGCCTGCCTCTGCGGCCCACTGCATGGATCTTAAGAGGTATATGTCAGGATAGTCCCTTGACATTTCATATTTATTTTATGTTTTTCTTTTATTGGAAATAGATTTTTTAAAAAACAGTATGTTCTGATTAGCTTCCCCTCCTCCAGTTCCTCCCAATGCCTCCCCAGTTCTCTCCATCTAGATTTACACCTTATCTGTCTCTTCTTAGAAAACAAACAGGCAAAATCTATTCTATTTCCCCTTTCCATGGAGGTCCATTCATCCCACTTTGAGCCCTCCTTGTTACTTAACCTCTCTCGATCTGAGGATTGTAGCATGATTATCCTTTATTAACAGATAAATATTCACTTACAAGTGAGTATTAGACATGCTTGTCTTTCTGGTTCTGGGTTACCTCATTCAGAATGATTTTTTTTTCTAATGCAGAGACCTATAGCCAAACATTAGGTGGATATTGGGGAACCCCATGGAAGAGGGGAGTAAGGATTGTAGGAGTCAGGGACATCACAAGGACAAGACCCACAGAATCAACTAAGCAGGGCTCATAGGGGCTCACAGAGACAGAAACAACAGTCACAAAGCCTGTATGGATCTGAGATAGGTTCTCTGCATATGTGTTATGATTATGTAGCTTGGTGTTCTTGTGGGACTCCTAACAGTGGGAGTGGGAGTATTTCTGATGCTTTGTCTGCTCTTGGGACCCTTTTCCTCCTACTGGATTGCCTCGTCCAGTCTTAATATAAGAATTTGTGCCTAGTCTTATTATAACTTGTTATGCCATGTTCAGTTGCTACCCCTCTAAGGCTTGCTCTTTTCTGAAGGGGAACAGAGGAGGAGAGGATCTGGGGAGAAGGGAGATGGGGGAACTTGGAGGAGTGGAGAGGGGGGAAACTGTGGTCAGGATGTAACGTATGAGAGAAGAATAAATTAAAAACAAAGAAAACATTCTGTATATATGTGACAGTTGTATAGCTTCGTCTTCTTGTGGAACTCCTAACAGAGGGAATGGGGCTGTCTCCAACTCTTTTACTGGTTTTTGGGACCCTACTCCTCATAATAGGTTGCCTTGTTCAGCCTTAATAGGAGGGGAGGTTCTTAGTCTTACTGCAACTTGATATGCCATGTATTGTTGACATGATGGGAGGACTACACTTTTCTGAATAGAAACAAAGGAGGAGTGGATGAGGTGAGGAGAGGCAGAGGGGAGGTGGGAGAGGAAGAACTAGGAGGAAAAGAGGGAGGAGAAACTGTGGCCAGGATGTAAAATAAATAAAAAATAGATTTATTTTTTTAAAAAGGAAAGAAAATAAACAGACATCCAACAGATAATAATAAAATAGAATAAGATAAAATAAAAACAAACAAGTTAAAATAGTACAAAAGAGCAAATAGAAGAAAAAGAGCCAATGAAAAATGCAGAGGCAGAGACACACATGTTCACACACAGAAATCCCATAAGAACACAAAATGGGAAGCTGTAACATATAGGCTAAGGAACTGTAAGACAAAACAAAAAAGTCTCCTAATACAACATTATGAGACAAGGAACCTCCAAAGATGCCTTTGATTTTGTTTAGTATTGATCATCTACTACTTAACATAAGACCTACCCCTAAGAGTCCTTTGTTTCCCTAGTGAGACTCCATTGGAGAAAACTAAGTTTTCATTTGCAAGTGGTTATCAATTGGAAATAGTTTCTATGTTAGGAATGGGGGCTTGTGTCTACTTCTCTAAGCTCTAGGACCCCTTCTGGTGCAGACCCATGCCCTGTACATACTGATTCAGTGTCTATGAGTTCAAATGTGTGTTAGTTGTGCTGTGTTTCTGAAGCCTTGATTCCTTGGTGTTCTCCATCCCCTCTGGCTCTTACACTCTGTCTGCCTCCTCTTTTATAGAGTTCCATGAGCCACAACGGGGAGGGATTTGATGGGGACATTACATTTATGGCGGATGTTCAAAGGTCTCTCACTCTCTGTACATTGCTTGGCTGTGTGTCTCTATATTTGTTCCCATCTGCTACAGCAGGAAGTTTCTCTGATGATGACTGATCAAGGCACAGATATAGTAGATGTCATTGGGAATCATTTTATGGCTATGTTGATTTAGTAGAACAGTAGTAGTCTTTGTTTTTTCTCCTTAGGTCCCTGGTCTATCTATTCTCTGTTTCTTGGCCCTGCAAGCAGTGTGGGTATAGGTACAGTCTCATAGAGTATGCAATAATTCAAATCAGATCTCAGTTTGTTACTCCCACAAACTTGTTTAACTGGTGCATCAGTGTATCTTGCAAGCAGATCACTATTATAGATTGAATGGTTTGCTGCTAGGTCGGTGTTTACTATTCTCCTTTGATAGTATGGAGAGTATCTACAAGTACCATTAACACTAACCTAAAGTGGTGAATGATTTAGGCAGATACTAGCTCAACTTCTGCATGATCAGTGAGTTGTATAGGTGGTTGTTGTTTTCAGCAATAGGGCCTTGCCATCAGTTTGTAGAGGGCCACCAGTAGCCTTGGCAATAGCCTGGATTGGTTGGAGGTTTTCCATGTGAACCTTTTGGCTAATTAAATGTAACTCATTCCAAGTACTGAAAGCTTCATTTGGTGATGAAAGATATCCAGTTGTGACTTTGTTTCCACTGTTATTTCATGATTTCATTTAGATAGACTTTATATATGTGTATATACTATAGGAAGTTTCTACTGTATTAGATTTCCTTGCTCCTAAAGTTGGAAAAGCAGTCAGTCTTTGACCACTGAGTGTAAGATTAACAGTTTTCTCACTTGTGCCCTCTATGAAATTCAAAAGGTCCATTCTCAACTCTATCTTTTAAAATTAGGAAGTGCTGGAACAGGGACGGAGTGAGAGAGTAATGAAAGAGGTACCTTGATAGAGGGAGACATTGTGGGGATAGAGAGAAACCTGGTGCTAGGGAAGTTCCTAGGAATCCACAAGGATAACCCCAGCTTAGACTAATAGCAATAGTGGAGAGGGTGCCTGAGCTGGCTTACCCCAGTAATCAGATTGGTGAATAGCCTAACTATCGTCATACAGCCCTCATCCAGTAACCAACGGAAGTAGATGCAGAGATCTACAGCTAAGCACCAGGCTGAACTCCATGAGTCCAGTAGAAGAGAGGGAAGAGGGATTCTATGAGCAAGGGGCATCAAGATCATGATGGGGAAAACAACCAAACCAATCTAGTCAGAACTCATGAACTGTGGTGTGGCCCAATAGCTGTGGAGCCTGCATGGGACTGGACTAGGTCCTCTGCATAAGCAAGACAGTTGTGTAGCTTGGTCTGCTTAAGGGGCCCCCTGGTAGTGGGATCAGAATCCATCCCTGGTGCATGAGCTGGCTTTTTGGAGCCCATTGCACCTTACACAGCCTTGATGCAGGGGGAGGGGCTTGTACTTGCCTCAACTGAATGTACCAGGCTTTGCTAACTCCCCATGGGAGGCCTTACCTTTTCAGAGGAGGGAATGGGGCATGGGTTTGGGGGGGAGAAGGCTGGTAGGGGTGGGAGGAGGGAAGAGAGGGGGATCTGTGGTTGGAATGTAAAATGTAAAATGAATAAAAAATTTCTTAGTAAAGAATAAATACAATTAGGAAGTGTATTTTATAATCTTCACACTAATATCTCACACCATTAATTTATGACGAGCGCCTCACTGGTTCTAAAGAACTTAATTCCACTGAACCTCGCTATAGCTGTATGGTGCTTCTTCTTTTTCTTTTTTCTTCTTCTCCTCCTCCTCCTTCTTCCTCTTCCTTTTTTGTATTTAGTAAGATACTAATCAGTCAGTTCAACTTGCTATTTAATAAGGATCATGTTCACCTTCATTAAAACCATAACAGTAGGTATTGACCATCATTTTTCTAAAAACATCGACCATTTGAAATAAGAAAATAAGGAGTTTTTTTCTATTCACGTGGTCCACAGATAAATTTTTGAGGAGCTTTAAAAATATAAGTGCCATAGCCTGAACCCAGAATAATATAATCAAAATAAGTGAAGGCTAGATTCAGACATGGTATGTTTTCAAAGCTTTCCAAACCATTCTAAATTCTGAGTTACTCTTGAAAATCTCCGTAATGAATAGTAGATTCGTTCCAATGTCTGTTGTGTGTCCTCTTTGTCCTTATGAACAGTTATCTTTAGGATTCAGTAATAATAAATCCACAGATCAAGAGATGTTTCGAATTTGAAGACTTTAGCTGATTTTCAACTTCATTTCCCTTTATCTTTAAATTCTTCTAAGACCTGAATTATAGGCACATGAAATTTGTATTTTTTTCTCATATCTCACTGGTTCTTATTCTTCCTGGCTTTGGGTTTCATTCTAAATGGTTTCTGCAGCTCTATGTTTCAGTTTTCTAATTTTTCTTCTTCAACCACTGATCCTATCTTGTGTATTTTCCACTTCATATATTATAGTTTTCAGCTCTAGAAGTGTAATTTGAAAATATATTTTCAGATTTCTTTAAAATTTAAAATCTATGCATTACATGTACAACACCTGCTTCAATATCCTTATCTATCTGTACTGACTTAAGTTGTTTATACCTTATTGCGAATCACATTTTCCTGTTTTTTTTTTTATTCATGGTAATCTTTTATTGGATAAAATTGTGACTTTTTCTTGGATGGTGAATATTTATGAATTGCTATGAATGTTCTTAAGCATTATTTCTTGTCTGATGTGTTATCACGTATACCATATCTCATATATTTATTCAGTTCAGTTTGTTTTAGACAAACTTGTCTCTTAAACTACCTCCTGGGCAGTTGTTGAAGTTCAAGAAGACATCTCACTTGGCAAATCAGTTGCAGTCTGAATATTACTGAACAGAATAAAAGCATATATTAAATCACACACAGAAAATACGAGTTGTTATTTATTAAGACGTGAAGAGAAAACAGATTTTTCTTAGAAATTTTGAATATAATTGCTTCATATTCTTGTTTCACATTCTTGGCATAAAAGAAATCAGGGTGGAGCAAATGAGAGCTGAGCAACAGTGCAATGATGAAAATCATAATATATTTAGTCTGCTTTTCCCCTTTGTCTGGTTTTCATGCTAATCTACTTGGTGTAGAGAGGCACTTATGCTCTTTTAAAGCTCTCTGTGTGGATGAGATTGAAGGTATGTGGTTATACAAAGCGCCAGTTGATGGGGGTGAAATAGATGTTTGAAGCTGTGATCAGTTTTCAGGGGTGATTTATGGAACCAGATTAAAATATTTTATATTGCAGAATGCATTATTTATTAGAATGGCCAGTATGTCTCAAACAAAAATGTGAGTCCTCTCACTCTTCCTTGGTGGAATTAGAAATAGTTGGCTGACTATCTGACACTGGAAGAAGACAGACATGAACGGTCCTGTGAAGATATGGTAAATAAGTTGCCCTGTAGGAACAATGGAGAAATAAAATTACCAGAACACTGGAACCATAGAAGAGCATTTGAAATTCACATTTTTCTAAAGTAAGAACCGAGTTGACCAAAAATAATCATGCCTGTTGAGTAGTAGAATGTTAACATTCATTTTTTTTCATCCTATAAAATGTGCTTTGCCACCTGATTTTTGTCCTGAGTATCTCAGTTCTATGAAACTATATTTATGAATACACGGAATTCCCTTTATTGGCTTTGTTGTTTACATTTTTAGTCATAACATTTGAACTTAGTTATATTTGCATGCCTAGGTCAAAATGGACCTTTCACTCCTAAACTTAACATTTGAGACTTTCAGGAAGGAACACTGTGACATGTCACCTCTGATGCTGGACCGTACAGGACAGCCTGCTGTGAGCGCTGCAATCCAAGTTTATCCCTCCTGCTGAATCTGTGTTTTGAATTATTTTTCCCCTCGATGTGTTAGTACTTTTTTCCAAGTTGAACCTTACTTTATTTTCTTTACTAGGGCCCATTTTACTATTCCAGCATTTCCCACTTCAGTATCATCTGCAGAATGCATTAAGACCCTGTTTACTCCTTTGCTGAGGTCTCTGAGACACAGAGGCTCATAGACCTGGGGTCAGTCTATGCACTTGCTTTTCTTCTTGCACCGTTCACTGTACTGACTCATATGGAGAATTGCTCAACCTACTAGAAGATTTCCCTAGGTGAGGGGTTTCTTGTCCATCCCCATAAGCCGGAACAGAAGTGGAAAATGGAAAAGATGGTAGTACTAATGAATTTTCCCTTTTTAACTTGGAGTAAAGCAATTTATAAACATTTATTAATTATCCCCCAGTACATATTCAGACATAGGCTAAGCAGAATGCAGGATAGAATGGAAGGAAGTCTTTGGTGCCTTCCCTTGAGTAACTTACAATCTAAAAAAGAGAGAACATCTCTCTCTCTCTCTCTCTCTCTCTCTCTCTCTCTCTCTCTCTCTCT
>CABHPP010111894.1:0-32267 GCA_902168425.1 Peromyscus attwateri | reverse complement strand
CTCTCTCTCTCTCTCTCTCTCTCTCTCTCTCTCTCTCTCTCTCTCTCGTGTGTGTGTATAGGTATGGAGAGCCTGGAAGATATACAATTAGCTGACACTGTGAGTGGGATAGGAGACTTTTGTGTTAGTAGAGCAGCTTAAGTGAATCATGAAATCTATACCAGCTTAAGTGAATCCTGAGGTCATTAACATAACCAAATAACATGTGACCTGAGGTCATAACCACAGCTATTCTGTGGTTTTCCAATGACTTCACACACACACACACACACACACACACACACACACACACACTTGTACACATGTACACAAACACACACACACTTTTTAAAATTCAAAGCAAAAATCTATAAGATCACGTAAGAGAAAAGTATCTACCTTGCATTCCATTATTGACCCAATGATAAAGACTACTTTTCACACTAAAGCTCACTTAGTTTAGAAGCTTAAATAAGTCCTGATCTCAATGCTACTGGGCAGGTGGTATAGAGTCTGGGTCCTGCATATCCAGGGCTACCTTTCCAGGAAATAGGGAAGTGTATAGGATCCTTCAATATCTGAATCTGCAAGTGTCAATGTTTTATTTTCTGGAAACTTTTCTTGGAGGTTCAGGTTTCAGAGTTTCTTGGAGATGAGAAATAAGGGGTAATTACTGACAAACAGGCCAAGTTCATTAAATTACATAAACCATGAAATGTCTTTTCAAATCCAAGGCCAGGGTTAAAATACAGGTTTCTCTTAAAACAGCCTCATTTTCAAGGAACTAACATTTTCCTTGATGAGAGTAAATTGAACCTTTTAAATTATGTCAATTAATTTATTCTAGTGAATTCCAGGTTTTTACATCCCACATCAATGCTTTTCCTTGACAACTAAGGTTGGTTCATGAAATATTTTTGGCCAGCTAAATCTGATGACCTCTCTGCTCTCTAAGTTTCATACCATATATTTCGTAAACAGAAACCGATGAAAATTGCACCCTACATTCCAGCAGACAGAAGTAGCAAGGAACTTTTCTTGTGGCTGATAAGGAACAGGTGTGTTAATTAGAAAATGATCACTTGAGCTCTGTGACACATGAAGTCATTTCCAGGCCTACATTATGTATGTGACTGGCTTTCTATTATTATGATACACTGAATCCACGTTTCTCAAGCCTCTGAATGTCATCTCTACTTTGCTAGAGATCTTTGCTTAACCTCTTTCCTTCTTTGATGAGTTGAGCTGCTTACTTCCCATTTCTAGCAAACTGACTATTGGGAAAGAATGGAGAAAAATAATTGAATGAATAATTTCAGAAGTAAAAGTAGGTTTATTATAGCTGTTAATACAGTAACAGGGTTGTAAGAGACGACTATGAACAATTATGGTCCAAAATAGGATAACCAAGAAGAAAGAAAGGAATTCCTAGACATAGTTAATTACTAAAGCTGAATCATGATCAGGACATCTAAACAGGTTGAAAATGACCACAAGACTTGTCAGTAACTGAAAGTTTTTCATCAAAGTTAAGCACATCAACTTAAATTGGGAGAAACCAAATCATTTCCACTAAAATCGGGAACAAGACATGTTGTCCACTCTCTTAATATTTATTCAATATAGCACTTGAAGTCCTAGCTAGAGCAATAAACAAATAGACCAAGGGGATATAAATAGGAAGGAAAGAAGTCCAAGCATCTTTATTTGCAGATCATATAACAGTATACATAAGTGACCCTAAAAATTCCACCAGGATATCTAAAACACTCCTGAATGTTAAAAGAACTGCTGAGAGTATACCATTCTTGATATCATATCGTATTACAGAGCTATAGTAATGAAAAACAGCATGATATTGGCACAAAAACAGATACCTTGATTAATGGAATAGAACTGAAGACTGAGACTTAATTCCACATACTTATGAACACCTGACTTTTGATAAAGAAGCCAGAAATACATAATATAAAAAGACAGCATCTTCATCAAATGGTACTAGTCAAATTGGATGGCTGCATGAGGACAGAAATATATCCATATTTATCATCCTGCATAAAACTTAATTCCAAATGGATCAAAGACTTCAACATAAGACCACAAACACTGAACCTGATAAAAAGAAAGTAGAGGATAGCCTCGCATTCACTGGCACAAGAGAAGATTTTCTGAACAGAAAACAGCACAAAGATCAACAATTAATAAATAGGACCTCATAAAGCTGAAAGGCTTCTGTAAGGCAAAGGATACCATCATTCAGACAAAGCAGCAGCTACAGAATGACAAAAGATTTCACCAACTACACATCTGATAGAGGGGTAATATCTAAAATATATAAAAATCTCAAAAACCTGAGCACGAAGAAAACTTGGAACAACTGGTAGAGTTCTAAATGGAGAATACTCAAAAGAGCAAACTCAAATGGTTGAAAAGTGCTTAAAGAAAAGTCCAACATCCTTAGCCCTCAGGGAAATGAAAATCCAAACGACTTTGTGATTCCATCTTACACCTATCAGAATGGCTAAGGTCAATGACACAAACAACAGCTCATGCTGGAAACATTGTAGGGAAAGGACAACACTCATCCATTGCTGATGGGACTTGTGCAGTCACTATGGAAATGAGTGTGGCAGTTTCTCAGAACGATTGGAATCAATTTGCTTCAAGATCCAGCTATTCCACTCTTGGCATACTCAAAGGAGTCTCCATCCTACCTCAAAGACACTTGCTCAGCCGTGTTCCTTGCTGCTCTATTCACAATCGCCAGAAAGTGGAAACAAATTTGATGTCCCTCAATGGACGTACTAAAAAAATGTGGAACATTTACACAATGGAATATGACCGTTAAAAGAAATCATACAATTTTCAGGTAAATGGGTGGAACTAGGAAAATAATCCAGGGAGGTAACACAGACCTCAAAAGACAAATATGGTATTTGCTTTATGTGTGGATGTTATCTGTTAAGTCGTTGACAAGCAGGCTACAATCTGTAGAACGATGGAGGCTAGATAGAGAGTAAAGATTAGGGTGGAGGGATGGATCTTCTAAGAAGAGGACACAGAATAGATACTTATGGATGCAGCAGGGTTGGCTGGGGTGGGGGCAGGGACTGGAACAAGAGGATCAAACAGTGAGGGAGAAGGAAGAAGGCATTGACAGAAGGAATATTGGGAGGGAAGGCTAAAACCGAGGGTCATTTGTGGGGTAGTATGGAAGCCTAATACAGTAGAAGCTTCCTAAAGTATATAAGAAGGCATTCTATGTGAAATCACCAAACAGCAGTGGAAACAGAGCCCCAACTGGAAATCTTTTTTCATCAAATGAACCTTTTAGTACAAGAAATGGGTTACGTCAAATTAAATTGTTGACCAAACGGGCCCCACGGGAATCCCCAAACAACCCAGATTATTATCTAAGCAATGGGTTGCTCTCTACAAAACTCACAGTAAGATCCATTTGCTGAAGACAAATTATACACAATCCATGAACACAGAGAAGTCAAGCTGGTGTCTACCTAGTGCACTCGCCTCTATGGACTGGTATTCATGGTACTGGAAAGTACTCTTCATGCTGCCAAAGGAGAAATGCAAATACCAATCCAACCACAAACCGGGCTATCTACAGTGCTGTCATGCCTTTAAATACACTGGTGCAATAGTGGCAAAAACTTGTGGAAATAACTAACCAAGATCCGGTTGGAGTTAAGGACAACTCCATGAGTCAAGTCATACCCAATACTGCCTGGGTAGCCAGAAACTTGAGACTAGATAGGCCAGGGACCTAAGGGAAAACCAAAGACTACCATTCTGCTAAAGGAATGTGGTAATAAAATGACCTCTGATGACATTCTATTATACTCATAGATCAGTACCATGACAGCCATCATCAAAAGAAGCCTGTTCCTGAAGCAGATGGGAACTAAAAAGAGACCCACAGCCAGACATTATGCAGAGAGTAGGAGACCTTGGAACACCATCACCAAAAGGAACGTCCCCATCAAATGCCTCCCCTCAGGGTTCATGGAACTCTGTGGAAGAGAAGGCAGGATGAGGGTAAGACCCAGAGGGGACTGAGGACATTAAGGAATCAAGGCCTTCTAGAAACAACAGGGCTAGTACACATATGAACTCACATAGTCTGTGGCATCATATATAGGGTCTGGACAGGTCTGCACCAGACAGGTTAGAGTTGAGAGGAGAAGTAGAGATATGCATCAATCCCTAGCTCAGAAGCTACCTCCAATTGATGGCCATTTGTCAATGAAATCTTAGTTTTCTTCAAGGGAGTCTCACCAAGGAAACAAACTATTCTTATTTGTAGGACCATGTTAAGTAGTAGAAGACCAACATTAAACAAACTCAAAGGCATCTTTGAAGTTTCTTTATTTCATGACGTTGTGTCAGGGCCTTTTTCTCTTTTTAATGTTGCAAGTCCTTTGCTTATGTATTATGGTTTCTGTTTTTGTGTTTTTATGTGATTTCTCTGTGAGTGAACATATGTGTCTCTGGGTCTATATGCATTTCTTGTGCCCTTTCTTTGGCTCTTTTTTCATATTTGGTTGTATTTTTTCGTTCTGATCTGTTTGTTTTTATCTTATTGTATTTAATTTAATTTTATTATTATTTCTGAGATGCCTATTTATTTTCTAATGAGAGACAGAAAGGATGTAGAGCCAGATGCGAGGGGTAATGGGAGGAACTGGGATGAGTGAGGAGAGGGGAAACTGTAATCAGAATATATTGCATGAAAAAAAACTTTTCAATAAAAAATAATTTAATTACAAAAATGAAAGAACTTTTAAAAAGGAAAATATATTTATTGAACGAGTAAATGAATGGAACCCACTAAAAACAAGCACAGTGGTACACCTTAGGCCTGTGTAAATAACTTATGAAGATAAAAAAAACCCTTATATGTGCAAAGTAACTAAAGAAAAACTGTCTTAAAATATAGGATAATACCAAATAAATATGAAATTTTACTAGACAGAGTAGGACAATTCTATTTCACCTAGTTTGCATGTTGATTTGATTGTCTCTCTACATACTTCTGTTTGGCCTGGAATTCTCTATGTATACTCTAGACTAGGCTAGGCTAAGATTCACAGAAATCCACCTGACTCTGCCTGCCAAGTACTGTAATTACAAGGACAAACCATGATGATGAGATGATTATTTTTTTTTCTGGTGTTTGAGACAAGGTTTCTCTGTGTATCTCTGGTTGTTCTGGAACTCTCTCTGTAGATCAGGCTGGCTTCGAACTCACAGAGATCTGCCTACCTCTGCCTCCCGAGTGCTGGGATTAAAGGCATGCAACACTACCTGGCGATGAGATAATTCTTGATGCTACTAATTTTTTCTGACTCATCCCATGAGAGAACCCTAACTGTTTTCAAATGGGCATCTAACTTACAGATGGACAGATAGTAGTAATGAGCTTTACAAACAGGTCTGTGCTAATCTCAGTGATATGATAAAATGTGAAACCTCTAGATATATTTATGATTCAGAAAATTTGAAGTATAAATTGCAGTCAGACTGGGGAAGAACTAAAGTTGGAATTTCACTTTACAGATAGATTTTATATTCCAGGCTCCAGTGACTTTGTTTCAGAATTCATTAAGCGTCCATTGATTCTTGCATTCCTGAAAATGTTCCCAGAGACATGGTTCCAGATCCTACTCTAACACTGGCCTTTACAAAATTTACAAGAGTTCATGAAATAGTGTTTGGCTATTTCTGTGTTCCTGACCTTTACTTCACATGGGCACGCATCACTAGTAAATTAATGGAGTGCATCTGGAAAAGGTCTGGGAGGTTATCTTACGGGAATCCCTCCTCCAGTGAGATGTTTTTCCAGCCTTAGCCTGAGCACTTCCAGGGACTTGGCTTTCTCTATTTTCTCAGGGAATTCTTTGCAAGTTGAAGATATTTTTCTTGTATTATTCTAAATCATGCCCCTTTACTAATAACATTGACCTTCTGGCATTAGTAATTTTTAATTTTCTCTTACAAAAACTGATTGATCATAAGGCAGACTTTTAAATTTCCATGTTAATTCAAATAGCTTTGTAAATAAAAGAAATGATTTGAGTACTTGTTACTATAATAGTTGCCTATTCTGTGTTATCTTTTTCCTGCAAGATAATACAGTAAAGTATTATATACCATTTAAATTTTGTTTTCTTTTTTATATTCATACACTCTGCTTTTGTTTTTTTTTTGTTTTGCTGCTTTTTTCTTTCTTTTCTTTTCTTTTTCTTTTTCTTTTTTTCTGTATCAGAATCAACCCAGTACCTTTCACATACAAGGCAAGTGCTTTACTATTGGCACTCCCCGAGTCCAGAAAGTGTCGCTGAAATAAAACTTCAAAGAAAACAGTAAAAGAATAATTTCAAACAGTGACAGATATAGGGAAGAATAATGAAGAGAGGAACGAGAGCTTGATTTGAGTTGGGAGCTATGGGAAGCCTTCACCATGAGGGCGACATATAGGACACTCCTTAGACAGGTAAGGACTAACCATGTGTGAAACATCACAAACCTTGGCTATCTGATGGAAGTGTGAGGCATGGGGCTGGAGGAGAAGTGAAAGACAAGGGTGGGAAGGTTTCCTTTGTGGCAACAGCATAATACTTCCATATGTAGATGCCGTAGCCTGGCCAGTCATCTGTACTTTAGTTAGAACTCCTTAGTTCTCAAAGGAGCTCCCTGACTTCATTTTGGTGTTCTGCTCTGCCCCCCATATTGCTCTTATTCCTGAAGAATCTCCTCTTATTCCTCAGTATCTGTTGCAAAAGCCATTTGAATATCGAACCAAACTCAGTGTTATAAAGATAGAATGGTAATAGCAAAACTCAGATTTGAAATTCTCTTGATTTGATACAACTGCATGTCTTCCTCTCCAGCTTCCAAATGTTGAATGCTCCTGCCGGGCCTGTAGCATCATTGCAGCTGAGTTTAGCTTTCACGATGAAACTGGCTTCCAATTTTAAACATGGGTTCAAACAAACTGCTGATAAGTAAGGGTTCCTGTTGTCTAAATACGGAATGTTACCAGACTCATCTGTTGAAGGTCTGGTGCCAGGTTTGTGGTACAGTTTCCAGAAGTGCTAGAAACTTTTAAGAGGTGGGGCTTAGCTGGGGGAAGTATGTCAGCAAAGGCACATCCTTAGGCGATCTATCTTACCCTGACCCTTTCAAGTCTCTCACCTCTCTGCTTCCTACTTACAGGTTTCTTTTGCCTTTTCATTCTTCCCTGATGTTTCTGCCTGTCATGGGTCTGAAAATAGTGTAATCAACCAACCAACCACTGAGCAAAACATCTGAAGTTGTGAACTAAATAACCACACCCCAGATTTACATGGTTCTTGTCAGCTATTTGTCATGGAGATGAAATATGTGATGAATCCTGTCCCCCTATTCTGTAGCTAGTTTTCTGAGTCCAAATGAGAAATACCAATTATGTTCAGTCCTCTATTTTTTTAATGAAACTATCTAGCACAGTTCTGACTTATAATACCATTGTTTGACTAAATATATATTTATAATCATTCAGAATAAAACATAAAATAGGGGGAACTAGTGTTTTCTCTGATCTACAAGATACTCTTTATAGGGGATTTTATTTTGAGACAAGACCTCATTCTGCAACCCCCGATGGCCTAGAACTTGCCAGTCTTCAAATTGCAGAGATTAGAAGTGAGAGCTGCCACAGCCAACTAAGATACTCCTGGTCTGTCCTCAGTGTAACACAAAACTTTAGAAGCTAGAATAAATCTAACAATGATTTCATTTTAGCACATTAACAAATTTCTTCAAGAAACTTGCAACTAACTGTCCAAACATAGCATTTATTACCTTAATGAAGTAGTAATATGCTCTATTATAGTTTATTTTAATGAACTATCCTTACTTTTCCCTTCTAAACACACCACAGTCTGTATTTTCTTCATATTACACCCTCTTTATGTTTACTGTACATCAGTTTATGACTACATACACATTTCCCTATGTTATCTTTTTCTTTTAGTTTTTGTATCTTGAATTATTCTGAGAATCACTTTTGTGGATGCTGCTCTTAAGGTACTTTGCAATCTTAATTTTTCATTCACCTCTGGAAAATTCTTTCATCTATCTATAGTTCATATAATTTGAAAGATTACTTTTGGTTAACCTGATGTATTTTAAATACCTATATTATTATAAATTGTGTAGAAAGCAACATCGGGCTTCTAGAAAACGGACACATTCTCAGGGCATAAAATTATCATTTAAAACATGACCATATTCATTTTAGAGTCTCATTATCCTCTTGTAGATTGACCAAATATGTACAAAAATATTTCTATTTTTTTCTTTACTTCAGGCAAGGAAGCACCACACTAGGAATGTGGAACTTTGTATAATTTATTAATACCCCCTGATCCTGAACCTGAGAGGAATCCTTTACTTCTTAATACTTTAAACACTTCCTAAGGAAAAGAGATGGCACTTTTACTTGAAATGAAAACATCTACATAAATACAAAAGACATTTTAACAGGTTGGAATGCCCCTCACTCCTCTCACTATTCAGTCACGCATCTTTAACTCAAGCGCTACTTAGTGTCTCTGAAAGTCCCACCCATACAGAAACCTGAAAACATCCACTCCCTTACACCAACCATGAAATACCTAATCCTCATAAACAGACATTCCAGTTAAGAAAAACATCCCTATTACTCCTTTTTTTTTTTTTTTTTTTTTTTTTTTTTTTTTTTTTTTTTGGTTTTTTGAGACAGGGTTTCTATGTATAGCTTTGCACCTGTCCTGGAACTCACTTGGTAGCCCAGGCTGGCCTCGAACTCACAGAGATCCGCCTGGCTCTGCCTCCCCAGTGCTGGGATTAAAGGCGTGCGCCACCACCGCCCGGCTATCCCTATTACTTAAGAAGAATAAACAAAGAGTATGAAAAAGGAAGAAGTACATGGTAATATATTGTGTACCCTAATAAACTTGTCTGGGGAATCAGAGGACAAAGCTAGCTACTATATTAGATATAGAGGTCAGGCCGTGGTAGCACATGCCTTTAATCCTAGCATTTAGGAGGCAGAGATCCATTTGGATCTCTGTGAGTTCAAGGCCACACTGGGAACAGAGCCAGGCGTGGTGGCACACACCTTTAATCCCAGCACTTGAGCTCTCATGTCTTTGCTTGGGAAGGACACACACCTTTAATCCCAGGAAGTAATATGGTAGGACGCAGAAAGGTATATAAGGCATGAGGAAACAGGAACTCGTGATCTTGAGGCTGAGGATTTTGTAGAGGTAAGAACGTGGCTGTCTTGTTCTGTTTCTCTGATCTTTCAGCTTTCACCCCAATATCTGGCTCTGAGTTTTCTATTAATAAGACCTTTTAAGATTTGTGTTACAGAAGTACATTGTTTATGTGGGGAAATAATGAAAAAAATCATATAAGTGTATTGGTGGGCCAAATGCTACCCTTTATTTGAAACTTTTCATTGGGGTACAGTTTAAGAACTTGGGTTTTAAAATGCTCATTTCCTGAATTTCAAAGAATGATTTCTCTAGTTGATCCTACCATTTAGCCACAGATAGTAGCCATCTTTAAAACAAACCACAGTATGGTTCAATCCTCAGCTCCAGAAAAAAAAAAAGGAAAAAAAAAAAAAGAAATCAAAATCTTTCTACTTCAACATTTCTCAGATTATTTTGTCATTTCTGGAATCCCTGGCTCAAGAGACCCACAGAACATCAAACAGACAAGACCAGAAAATAAACCTCCATGACACACTGTATAGTTAATGCATTAAAATTTCAGAATACAAGAAGGAAAAGCTACCAAAAAGATTCCTTTAAAAGGATGGTCATTAAAATTTCTACAGTTGCTCCAGAAGCTGGCATTCATATTATAGACTTCTATATTTGTTACATTGCTTTCCTTGGAATTTTTGTAAATGGGGGTGTGAAAACAGAGCTCTGATTGTATGAGAGTCATTACATTAAGAGAAACCATTTCTGGACTTGATGGAGAAGACCTCATATCTTCTCCATCTGTTAGGGTTCCCTTTGAATGCAGTGATGGAATTAGACTTTGCATGGTCTCCCTAGGGCTTGAACGGGGCATATTTGGTAGTAAGGCAGATAGAGTACAGAAGACACAGGTAACCGTCATGCAAACATGCATGCTTCCCCATGTGATGTAGAGTTTTAAATGAGAACCAAATTTCTCATATCTTCATGCATTAAAGTGGGATGATCAGTACTATCTAATGGGATGTGAGTAGAAGTGATGTGGGTCATTTCCCAAACTCAGACAACAAATGTCCCTTGTATCCTCCACTGGCCGTGATTTTTATTCTTTTTTTTTTTTTTTTTTTTTTTTTTTTTTTTTTTTGTTTTTCGAGACAGGGTTTCTCTGTGTATCTATGCGCCTTTCCTGGAACTCACTTGGTAGCCCAGGCTGGCCTCGAACTCACAGAGATCCGCCTGCCTCTGCCTCCCAAGTGCTGGGATTAAAGGCGTGCGCCACCACCGCCCGGCGATTTTTATTCTTTATAGTTATCTAGAATGGAGACAATGCCTAGTGTGATTTTAGAAGCCACATGCTAAAATAGGGTAGCCTCTTTTAGTTTAAATATGAAATATGATATAGAGGGTGGCTTGTATTGACACCATACTTTACTGTCAATTCAATATCTGAGACCTACAGGAAAGAAAAAGAAAACCAACTCCTGGAGGTTGTCCACTCATCTCTCCACACACAACATGGCATATATGAACCACTCAAAAATAAATAAAAAGCTGTAAAATTTGATTCAAAATTGATTTCTAGATGAGGCATTGAATACATTGTTTGTTTTAGTGGTACTGGGAATTGAACTTAGAATCTTTTGCACACTAAGCAAAAACACCACAGCTGAACTGCTATAATCCTTGGCCTAGCATATACTTTTAAAATGTGTTCTAAGAATTGTGATTTTCAAACTAATATTTCCTTTCTAAATATTTGTTACTTAAAATAGAATTGCCATGCATATCTACTGGATCTTCTCTGCATGATAATTACCAGTTTATCATTTTCTCTCCATTCATAAATTATAAGTCTCACTTATGAATTTTAAATTTGTTTTTCCTTATTCTCAATCACTTTTAAAGCTGTTTCTGTCACACACACACACACACACACACACACACACACACACACACACGCACACACACCGTTCTTAGGGAAACAGAATTAGCAGGAAAAAATATCCTCTTGGAACTGTCAACTCATTATTTTACTCACTATGAACAATTACCAGAACTTTAAGCTGTTGCCGATGTGATGGTACTTCTCTGGATATGACAGTCACTGAAGATTGTTGACTTCATCATGACTGCAAGAATGTATTATTTGTTTCTTCACAACAATCTTGACTTTTCATATTCAGTTTCCTTGGCTCAAGCTGACAATGAATTGGCCACAGAGAATGGAAAGGGGTTTTCCTTTCAGTCTCTAACACTGAGTTTTACTTAAGTAGTTTCTAGAATTTAACTTCTTAACCATATGAACCTACAGTTTTCCCAAGAACAAAAAATATATACGAAATGCACAATATAGTGAGTTATTACATTAAGTAATGGCCAGTTTCAGCTCACCAATTTTAGGAGATCTAATTTTTTTATTACATCAGAAGTTCTCCTATTAACAGATCTTTAAAGCAACATTCAAATGACTAATCCTGGTCATAGGAGTTGATACCATCCAAGTTCATTGTGTGGCACATTCTTGTAATTTCAATTTTCACGGGAAGTTAACTTCAGAGTTGTGATTTTACTCGGTGTCTAAGATATTTATGTTGAGAGAATGGAATGTGTGGCTGTAAATGAAAGGCTCCTGTGGGATAACTGATATGTTCACTACACAGCAGTCATCTCATGGAACTGAGTCCCAGCCTATGAACAATTCCTATAGTAATGTTAAAAACAGCCTTTGATGAGAGACATCCATTTCAGCATCACAGAAGAAAAGCTCCTGAAAAATGTGCTTCTATAAAACTATTTTGCAAGAATAAAAATAATACTTCTGATTCCTGCCACCCCCCCCACTCTGAGCTGCAGCAGAGGATATGTGGGTAGTTGATGGGTGCCAGCAGAGGGTGAGTCAGTTTTGCTTAAGAATGTGGCCCCAGAAAAGCTACCCAGGCTTCAGTAGATGGCCAGAGACACAGGCCCATACAAATAGGACAGAGTGGACTCAGTGTGTTAAATGAACATGAAGGATAGCAGAGAAGGGCATATGGGAGGGCTAGGAGGGAGGAAACGGAAGGGAGGAATTCATAATTATAACCTCAAAAATAAACAAAAGAATCACTTTGATAATATTAGATATTATTCATTACATAATAAACTTGATAATATTCTGGAAAATAAGCACATCACATGAAATTGGAATGGAATAGTGGTGAGGGCGGTAAGAGAAACAAGGGAACGGAAGAAATAGAAGGTAGATTTAATTGGAACATGTTATATGAATGGCTGAATATATATGAAAATTTGTTTCTTATGGCTATCCTAAATATCAGTTATACATTTTTTCATGACTATTCATGGGATGTCTAATATCTAGTAGGTGGCTCACTCATCATAGATTGCCTGGGACTAAGCTTGATGGCCTGACAATCCTCTTCAGTTTGACTTATTTTAGTGGGTTCTTATTTTACTATAAAGCCTTCCCGAACTTTGACTTAGGTAAACTTTGTTGAATTTTTTCATTATATTTTTTCTCTGTCATTTAAAAAAATATTATAAATCTTTTTTTAACCCCTAACAGCTTTATAAACCAAGAATATTTTTGTCAAGGACCTGTAAGCCTTCCTTCTTTGATGTGATCAAGAAAAAAAGTACCTTTATTTAATAGTTGCTGTAGGCATTTAAACTCCTTTTTAATAGAAAAGTCAATAGATGACTGAAACACACTGGTCAATCTACCTCTTAACATTTTCTGGGACTTTTCCACTACCTCATAAGAACCTAAAAACCTAGTAGATTTTACTTTCAGTAGAGTTGAAAGAATTGTCTCTCTTTTATTACAATAATATTGAAATCTTTCTCACTTATTTAATTCCATCTAACGCATTTTCATCCTTGACATAAATTTTCTAGAGATATCATTGGAGTTTTAAGTTCTGAGGGCCCCCTTAATCACAACCATGCAGATTTATATATTTACTTAATTATAGATTATACACAAATACACAAACAAGTAAACAGAGACAAACAAAAGCTATTTAATATTATGAATATGATAAATACAGAATTATTATAATTATATAATAAAATACGTTATACAATAACTTTTGTTTGTCACTGTTTACTTATTTATGTATAATTGTCTGCCTATTAATATTATGTTTGTCCAGCCTACTGATCTTTCAGCGGACCAGACATTGGCAGAGAGCATATCATTTTGTATGATGTTTTCATATTATTTATTCTTTCTGTTAGATAGCATGACTGCTTCTAAATACTGGGAAGATAAATAGAACAAAACATTAAATAGGGATATAATTGAACACTGATACTGAAGCAGAATTTGCTGTCATTGTTAAGTCAACATATGTAGCATGAAACTTAAAAGGTCTTATTAATAAAAACAAACCTTCAGCCAGGTATTGGGGTAAAAGCTGAAAGATCAGAGAGACAGAACAGGCCACAGCTAACCTCACCTCACCAACTTCTCAGTTGATCCTGTTTCCTCAGACTGGAATCCTCTGAATCCTCACCCAAATGAATCTCAGCTGAACTGCTGCTAAAAGCTGAAAGCTTAACCAGACTCTAGTTCCTGGTCCTCATGCTTTATATGCCTTTCTGCTTCCTGCCATCCATCACTTCCTGGGATTAAAGGCTCTTTTTACCATGCCTGGCTGTTTCCAGTGTGGCTTTGAACTCACAGAGATCCAGACAGATCTCTGCCTCTGGAATGCTAGAATTAACGGTGTGTTTGCCACCATTTTCTGGCCTCTATGTCTATCTAGTGGCTGTTCTGTCCTCTGACCCCAGATAAGTTTATTAGAATGCACAATATATTGGGGGACACAATATCACCACATTTCCACTTTTGTCTAAAATAATAAAAGAAGGTTACAGTCAATAATTATATTAACAATGTCTAGTCCATTATCATTTGACAAATTCAGACAAAAAACTCCATTATATATACCAACAATGTCCAGTCCATTAACATTTGACAAATTCAGACAAAAATTTTCATTACTTATCCTATGTAAAACAAGTAGTTCCTTTTAAAAAGTGGATTCAATAGTCTCCCTTTTTATCTTATCATATCCATATACTCTCTCTTTTCTGAGTAGACTCAAAAATCTACCTTTTATCTTATCATTTCTATAAACGTACATTGTTCAGTGACCCTAGTTCATTTACTTAATTGTTTCCTTATTTATTTTTACTCATTAATTTACACATTCAAAAAGAAATTATTTCTGCCTTTCAATGGCTTCCAGACTAAAAGACAAAACAGTTATGAATCATAAGAAGCAACAGGACCATAGCACATGATCAAAAAAACAATTTAAAACTGGGAATTCTTGTGCTTCTTAAATGTTAAGGTGTCTTGTCAAAAAATACAAGATTGATCCTTACTATAATTTTACATTTTACACTTCATAATATTGCAAATATCATAAAACCCTTTAAAAAGACTCAATATTATTTTTCTATTATGATTTGCAGAATGTTTTGAGTGTCATGAGGTGATCCAATTTTTTTTTTTGTCAATACCAAATCATTGAGAAGAAAAAGCATAAGAGTTTATGAGGTCTTGACTCTACCTACTTAAGAGACACGTGGCATATTACAAATCATACTTGATTCTTCAAATTTTAAGAAAATAATTTAGAACCTTCAATAACAAATTTCTAATTTATGCCTTAAAATATGAATATGAGTCCTTTGGGAGAGGTTATCTTGTGAGTTAATAGACCTCACATAGCCAAACAGATGGGAATTTTGCTACTGACATCAGTTTTTCCTGTTATTCTGGGAGGAAATGTGATTTTTCTTCCAAATAACATTGGAGAAAGAATGATATGACTTTGGCCACGAGTGTCTTAGATTTATGCATGAACGTTGAGTAAAACACAGTCATTTATATGTAATTAGTGACATGACACTACATATGACACTCCATACACGCACATGTGACCTATTGGGTGCTCTCTTAACTGAGAACAGAGTTTGCTGTGACTATCAACTTAGAACCGAAGATGCTGCCAAATGATGTATTTACCTCACTTGTCCATGCTCCTATACCAGTGTCGATCCTCTAGCCTTTAATCTCACAGAAAATCCTATGGATTTTCCACATTAAGTTAGATTTAGAAGTTGCCACATAACTCACCAGAGATATTTCTTAACAATAATTTAAAAACCTCTTGTACTAAGACTTATTTAGTTAAGAATTTTAAGTACAGGAAATTCAGAAGCATGTATGACCAACTAAACAAATTTAAATCAAGATAAAATAAATAAGTTAAACAGACCCATAACTCCTAGTGAAACAGAAACTTTAGTTGAAAACCTCTCAACCAAAAAAAGAAAGAAAGAAAAGAAAGATAGAAAGAAAGAAAAAAACCCAAGCCCGATGGAATCAGTATAGAATTCTATCTATATCGTCAAAGAGGAACTAGCACCAATACTTCTAAATGTGCCAACATTTCCTGATTCTTTTTTATGATGCTACCATTGCCCTGACACCAAAACCACACAGAGATCTAACAAAAAAAGAAAACGAAAATTATAGAGGACCAATATCCCTCATGAACATACATGAAAAAACTCAATAAAATACTTAAGAACTTGATTCAAAAACACATATTCACAGCATACAGAAAGATATCCCACAGCAGTCTAATGAGATGATCATGTGCTTTTTTATCTTTTAGTCTGTTATGTAGTAGATTATATTTATTGCATATGTATGTTGAACTATTTATCTCTGGGTAACTATTTATCTATGGTAACTATTTTTTCTAAGTATAAAGCCTACTTAATCATGGTTTATAATCTTTTTGATGTGTTCTTGAATTAAGTTCTTAATACAACTGAAGAAGATCAAGGGGATATAAATACAAATGGAAGTAGCCAAAATATATTTATTTACAGATGATACAATATTATATGTAAAAGACCCTAAAGACTCCACCAGGAAATGTCTACAGCTGATAAACACCTTCAGCAAGGTAACAGAATACAAATTAACAGCAGAAACCTCCCCATATAAAAATGACAACCATGCTGAGAAAGAATTCAGGAAATCTGCGCTTGCCACAAAAGCCTCAAAAACTTTGAGGGATAACTCTAACCAAGCAAGGGTAATACTTTCATAATTAAAACTTTAAGATATTGAAGAAAGTAACTGAAGAAGATATCAGCAGAGGAAATAATCTCTCATGCTCCTAGATAGGTAGGTTTAATAGTGTGAAAATTGTTATTTTTCTAAAAGTTAGCTATAGATTCAATGCATTCCCCTATCAAAATTTAAACACAGATCTTCATAGAAATGAAAAAGTTCAATGTCATATGCATACAAACGACAAACCCTAGGAAGTATGTAGGAGATGTTACCATCACAAATGTCAAGTTGTATTACAGAAGCATAGTAATAAAAACAGCACGATATTGGTATAGAAACAGGGACATTGACCAAATGAATAGAATTAAAGATCCAGACATAATTCCACACACCTACAGCTACTTGAAATTTGACAAGGAAGTCAAAAGTATGTATTAAAGAAAAGATAAACAAAAGGTGCTAGTCAAACTGCATACCCATGTGCAGAAGAATGAAAATCGATCCACATCTATCATCCTGCACAAAATGACTTCAAATGGATCCAAAGCCACAATGTAAGACCAAAAAGTCTGTATCTGATGAAGAGAAAGTAGGGAATAATCTTGAACTCATAGACACAGGAAAGAAATTTCTAAACAGGATACCCATAGCACTTGCCTCAAAATAAGCAATTGACAACTGGGATCTCTTAAAGTTTTACAGCTTCTGTACAGCAAAGTGCATCACCATCCCAGGAAAGTGGCAGCCTACAGAATAGGAGAAACATCTATACCAGTCATGCTTCTGATAGAGGGTTAGTATCTAGAATACACAAAGAATTGGAAAAACAGAACATCATGAAAACAAATAATTTGATTACAATGGGATAAAGAACTAAACAGAGAGTTCTCAAATGGTTTGCTGAAAAACACTTCAACAAATCTTCAATATCCATAGCCATCAGGGAAAACTAGAACAGGAAGATTAAATGGGGAGGGGAATAGAAGGACAGGCTAAAGGAAGAAATAGGGGGAGGACAGTTGACACTGAAGGCCTTTATAAAGCCATTTAGAAATATACTACTGCAGATGTTTCCTAAAATATAGACATACATGAAAGTAATTTAAAAGGAGTCGCCATTTACTGGGGGAGACAATACCCCAAGTAGACATCTTATGCCATCAAATAAAACCTCCAGTGTCAGGAATGGATTACATCTCACTGAGCGATTTGTCAAATGGGTCTCATAGATTTTTCTCACCCCCAAATATCACAGGCTATTAACTCCATAATCTGATGGTAATGCCCCTATGTCAAAGACACCGTTTAACTTATGGCATCAAACATGGAGAAACAGAGCTAGTATCCAACTAGAAGCTTCACCTATGCTATTCATGGTGCTGGAAGGTACTCTGTATACTACCAGTGGAGAAAAGTAATAAACAGTGTCACCCAGCTAGAAACATATAAACTACAGCAGCAAAATATGCCTACAAAATATGCTGATGTAACAGTGGCACAAATGTTATGTGTATAGCCAATCACTTTTTGATTGGATTTAAGGACAATTCTGAGAGAAAGAACCTATAACTGATGTTGCCAAAATGGCCAAGAACCTGAGGCTTGATAGGTCATAGGTCCTAATGGAAAACCTACTATTATTCTGCTAAAAGGACAGAGCAATAAAATGACTCCTAATGACCTTTGCTATACCCATAGTTCGGAGCATTGCTCAATTGTAATCAGAGAAACTTCTTCTAGTAATAAATGATAATTAACACTGAGACATACAACTTGACAATATACAGATAATGTACAAAAATAGTAAAAATTAATTAATTTTTAAAAAGCAGGTGCTTACAATCTTTGTATCCAGCCCTTTCATTATCTTCTGGGCAGGATAAGAACTTTAAGAACTCACAGCAGCTGTGACTGGCTACACAAGATCTGCACAGTGCTCAAGAGGGACACACTCCAGCCCTCACTGAGGGGCTTTTGACAGTTGATGGCTGCCAGAGGAAGGTGAGTCAGTTTTTGTTAGGATTGTAGTTCCTCATAAGTTAACCACATTTCACTCAATGGCCCGAGAGGACTAATTGGAGGGTGGTGGTGAACATTATCAGTATGCCTTTCATGTATGCTATGAAATTCTCACAGAATCAATTTTAAATCTACTGGACACATGGTAAGCATCTGTAATCCTAATACTTCTCTCTCAAAGTGGGAGATAGAAATAGGAGAATCACCCCGAAGCTCTCAGTACAGCTTGCCTGGAGTAAGCAGCACAGTAAAAACAATGCAAGATGCTGCCTCAAACAGTTCAACAGTTGAAAAGCAAAAAAGAATTGACACCATAAAATTGTCTTCAGACATATATATATATATATATATATATATATATATATATATATATGGATACATAAGCAAGCAAACATGTGCATATGTGCATATATGCACAGACACACACGTACACCCACAAATGTCACAGAGTACAAGGTAGGGGTCTGAGAACAACTCAGAGGATAAATCAGTTCTGCCGTTCTACCGTGTGGGATCTGATGATCAAACTCAGGTCTTCAGTCTTTCTTGGTGGCATGTGACTTTACCTATTAAGCTCTCTCACCAGACCTGGATTCTTTTATGATGACAACACTCTGCACAAGCTTTAAATTTACTAGTTCATATATATGAAAAAGACTACATCTCAGTGGGCTATAAACTGGCTAGAGTAGGAGTCAGCCTTAGTGAACAACGCAATGAGGATAAAGTGAATTTCTTGGAGCCAGTCTGCATCTGCCCTTCCACACAGCACAGTTGCCAAATTATGTAGATGAACACACTCTTTCTTCAAAGAAAAGAAGTCTAGCTTTTTTTCATTGTCACATTTTTCTTTCAGTTAACATTTCCCTTTTTCTGATTAGTATATGACCCTTTTTCTGATTAGTATATGACATGATGGATTTCACTGTGACATTTTCACAAGTACAGCTGATGCACTTGGCTGACATTCACTTCCTGTCATCCTCTTCTTGATCTAGGAAGTAGATACTTCACACTAAAGTCTGGAGGACTCTGATAAAAGTCCCTTACAGTTCATGGAAAGAATAAACCACTGATCAGTTCTTTCCAACATGGCTAAAAAAATCCTGAAATGTCATTTTTCTGACTCTCTTTCTCTTTTTATTTACTTATTGCTTCCAAAAAAGGACTTCAAGATTGTTTTCTTAGGTTTTCCATACCTTCCTTTGTCTCTGATCATTCTTTTTTCTTTAAGTCTCTAACCTTTCAGTCTACCAATTTTTCTGTGCACATAAAAATTCTTCTCTCTTATTGGCTCACACAGTAGTATTTCATGGTCTGTCAGTGATCCATTACAATCAGACACAGCATTATTAACTAAAGAAAACTACTTTCTTTCATTTTATAGTGTCTTAATTGTCTAGTCTTTTCTTGCTGGAAAGTAGGAAGATTATTTTCTCCAGGGCCTGGAAAAACACTTCCGTTTCATCAGAATGGGTAGAGTGAGAACTTAAAACAATAAAGGCAACATTAATCTGAATTACACTATTACTAAATTATAGTTTTCTGAGGAGAAGTTCATGGAGAAGAAAGGCTGTGATTTACAAACCCATGCTCACTTTACATCACAATTTTCTTATCTTTAGATAAGTTAATGAAGAGGTAAGATGACAGTAATAATATACAACACGCAGCATCCACTACATGTCAGGAAGTAGTCCAACATGTAGTGATTCAATTCCTTCTCACAATGTCTCTATTGTTATCCATGTTTTAAAGTTAACACAACAATATTACAGAGAAGTCAAGAGACACAACTAAAACATGTCAGAGTTAGCCCATTTGTCTTTGTAAACTGCATTTTCTTTCTTTTTTTTTTTCTAACCTACACTTTTTTTTTCTTATAAGGAAAACATGTAATTTTGGCTGGTTTATAGTTTCAGAGGTTTAATCCATTCTCCTGATGGTGGGAAACATAGCAGTATGTAGGCATACATGGTGCTGGAGAAGGAGCTGAGAGTTCTACATCTTGATCCACAGGCACCAGGGAGTGAACTGAGACACACTTCCTCCAAGAACACCACAACTACTCCAACAAGGCCACACCTCTAGTGTCTCACTCCCTGAGTCTACGGGGACCATTTATATTCAAACCACCACATTCCTCTTCCTGGTCCCCATAGGCTTGTGGCAATACCATAATGCAGAAATGCATTCAGTCCTGCTTCAAAAGTCCCCATAGTCTGTAACAGTCTTAAACTTGTTTAAAAGTCTAAAGTCCAAAGTCTCTTCTGAGACTCATGCAATCTCTTAACTGTAATCCCCTGTAAAAATCAAAACTAAAAAGCAGATCACATACATCCAGCGTATAATGGCACAGGATACACATTACTGTTCTAAAGCATAGGGAAGGGAACATAGTGAGGAAATACTGGACCAAAGCAAGACTGAAAATCATCTGGGCAAACTCCAAACTCTGTATCTCCATGTCTGATGTCAAAGCACTCTTCAGATCTACTCTACCAAGTAGAGGCAGGACCAAACCCCTTCCCCTGTAACTTGAGGCTGCTTTCAACTTTGTGGACTACAACACACTGCTTTCAACTTTGTGGACTACAACACACTTCCTTCTCTTGGGCTGGTTCCACTCCCTGTTAGCAGCTTTCCTTGGCAGGTATCCCAGGACTCTGGCATCTCCAACAATTTGGTTCCCTAAGGCAATTCAGGCTTCACCTTCACAGCTTCACACAATGACCTCTCTGGGACTCCATGGAGGAACACACTTGCCATACACTTGGTCTCAGCAGCTTTCCTTAGTTGCAGAGGGAGATTCCATAACCTCATTCTTCTATTCTTTGACCTTTTTTCTTTTTTTTTTAAATTTTTATTTAAAAGGTTTTTTTTTTTTTCCTTTTTACATACCAACCACAGTTCCTCCTTCCTCTCCTCCTCAGGCTCACTCTCTAACCCCACCCCCACCCCCCATCCACTCCTCAGAGAGCTTAAGCCCTCCCATGGGAAGTCAACAAAGTCTGGCATACCAAGTAGAGGCAGGACCAAACCCCTTCCCCTGTAACTTGAGGCTGAGCAAGGTATCCCTGCATAAGCAGTGGGCTCCAAATAGATAAGATCTCCTGAGCAAATTGGGAACATGGAGGGTAGGGAGGAGTTAAGGGAGGTGGCAAGAGAACATGAGGGAACAGGATGGTGGAGTTGGGGGAGGGACAGAGAGGGAGGGCAGGGAAAGAGCCATCTTTATAGAGGGAGCCATTATGGGGTTAGGGAGAAACCTGGTGCTAGAGAAATTCCCAGAACGCATATGGATAAAGCCAGCTATTTTTTTACTTTAAAGCCAGAACCATGTGGCTAAAGCTGCCAAGTTCTGCTGCTTGCTGTGGCTAGAACAGGGCCCCCTTGTTCAGTTACATCATCACCGGCTCTCTGTTTTCCATGGTTTCCTTCACGGCATAAGCTTGGCTGTCCTGAAACTGCATCTGTAGACCAGGCTAGCCTCAAACTCAGAGATCCACCAGCCTCTGTCTCCAGAGTGCTTGGCAGTGGGAGGGAGTATGACCATGCCTGGAGTTAAGCTGTTCTTTTGTTGATTTCCACAAGTTGGAAACATAGCTGGTTGGGATCTTGCCCTGCGGTCACCACTCCATTTATTCTGTTTCTTAATCTGTTTATCTCCTTGAACAAAGGACTTAGCTCAATTCCACTTCCTGGTGCTCCTTTTTTCCTCAAATTGTTCTACCTCTTGTATTTTTCCTTGCTCAGCTTGCTCCATTTCGTTATAAATCTTCATTATAGTCACCACATGAGTCTATACGAGGCTGTTTCAAGATTTCCTCTGCCAACAGAATTAATCTAAAAGTCTTCGCTTTAGCCTCAGGCAGACTTTGCAGACAAGGGCAAAAAGCAGCCACATTCTTCAACAAAATATCACAAGACTAGTCTCTAGGCCACATACTAACATTCTTCTCCTCTGAAACCTCTTGAGCCAGACCCTCCAACAGTTCAAACCATCCTCATCACCACTATCTTCCATCTTTCTACTTGAACGGTTCATTAAGCCCCACTTAAAACATTCAACTGCTTTTCTAATCCATAGTTCCAAAGTCCCATATTCCCCCAAACAAAAACATGGCCTGGCCTATCACAGCAGTACCCCAGTCTCTGGTACTAACTTCTGTCTTAGTTTTTATTCTGTGAAGAGATAACATGGCCATGGCAACTCTTGTAAGGGAAACAACATTTTATTTTATTTAATTTTTTTATTAAATTTTTTTTTATTCATTTTACATATCAACCACAGATCCTCTAACTGGAGCTGGCTTACAGTTTCAGAGGTTTAGTCATCATCATCCTGTAGGGAAGCATGACTACATGCAGGCAGACATGGTGCTGGAGAAGAAGCTGAGAGTTGTAGTCATATTTTCTTTGGATGACAAGTTCCCAAATAATGACACAGATACTTCTTATTAATTATGAGAGCCTGGCCTTGGCTTAGGCTTCTTTACAACTCGGTCTTGTAACTTAAATTAACCTGTTTGTGTTAATCTATGTTCTGTCACATAGCTCCCTACCTCTCCTCCATATTGTACATCCTACTCTTCCATGTCTGGCTGGTGAAATCCATGCACTTCAAATTATTCCCCAAGTTTCTATCTCTGCCTAAAGTCTTGCCTATTCTCTCTTGCCTGGTTATTGACCCTTCAGCTCTTTATTAAACCAATCAGAAGGTACTTTGGCAGAGACACATCTTCACAGTGTACAAAAAGATCATCCCACAGCAGAGAGTTCTACATCTTGATCTACAGATAGCAGGAAATGAACCAAGACACACGTTCTCCAGCCACACCTGCTCCAACAAGGCCACATCTCTTAAGGTGCCACTCCCTGAGTCGATTGGGGCCATTTCTATCCAAAGCACCACAATGACCTAAAGGACTTCTAACCCAGTTTATAGTAGAGTACCTGTTCTCTTCTGAAATCTATACTTCTACTACCAATGATTATATTTTTAAAATTACAATTATTTTTCTCTTTTTAAAAGCAGTACTTTTGTTTCTTCTCTGAAGATCTTGCATACACACACACACACACACACACACACACACACACACATATGTATATAATGTATCTTGATCATCTACATTCCTGATTCTCCCTTTCAAATTCCCCGCTTGGAAATCCTCAGTATATGTCCTCTTTTTTATTTTTATTACTGCAACCCACTGAGTCCAGTTGGTTCTCTCTGTATGAACATGGGTATATGATCATCTACTGGGGCGTGGACAAGCTACCAGTGTCTACCACCCATCAAAGGAAAGTAACTGCCCCTTCTCTAGCAGCTATCAACTGCCATATGCTCCCCCTAGGGGTAGGTCTAGGTGGCTCCTACTCTATTCATGATTATAGCTTTAAGGAGCTTGATATTTTGTGGGTCTCCTGCAGGTAACCACAGTTGCTATGAGTTCGTGTGTGCAACAACCATGTCATGTCCAGAAGACAGCATTTCACAGCTTTTCTCACATCCTCTGGCTTGTATGTTCCTTAGGGCTCTGCTTGGCAATATTCCTTAAGCCTTGGGGGTAGGAGATGGCTGATACAGATGTTGACAATGTTAAGAACAGAACGAACTTAAGTATATAAACATAAATCTTTAGAAGGCAATTTGGCAAAACTATATAGTAGAATAAGAGTAGGGTCCCCCATATAGCCTATGTCCTCCCTAACTGAAGTTTTTGAGCACAGTACCAGGCACGAATTCTTTCCTGTGGAGCAAACCTCAAATCCCATTGAAAGTGGTTGGTTACCCCAATAACCACTTCTACCACTATTGCACCAGTGGGCCTATCGTACCTGGAAGGCTGATGTTAGAGCAAACAGTGCCTAGCAGTGGATAAAACAGTTCATGTCTTCTCCGTCAGCACTGTGTGTAGCACCTTCAGTACTATGAAAGTTATCCAAAGGGGAAAATGATCTCAGTTAAGATGTATGATTTTTATTTTTACAAATATATTTGAACATAGGTTCCTATCATGAGTTCTTGACAAGGTACAGTACCTGGCATGGATTCTTTTCGGTGGAGCTGGCCTCAAATTCAATTAGAGAGCAATTTGTTGCTTCCATAACACTAATGCCAGTACTAAACAGGTGGGGATAAGGAAGCATCTTATCTGGCATGTTGATCACATATGTAGCATTCACCATTTTGAAGATCACTGATACCTTTTTATTTCCTTCCAGCTCAGTTCCATTGACCATTAGTTAACTGATCAATATCATTCATCCAAGGTATGTGGTATCTTCAACAATTAGGTCTTATTATCTAATTTTGGTGGTCAACAAAGAGGAACAGCAAGGACTTCTATTGCTTAGGAAGCTTCTAGAGTCTCCTTGAGTGATAATTAACTTTTTAGGAACCATATCACCTTTTGCTGTGGGGTTCTTTTGAACAACTTACAGCTTTTAGGAGGATTTTTATATAGTCATATAAGACATCTCCCTTCAAACTCCTTTGTAAAAATAAAATTATATACTTTTGAATTTGGTTATAACATAATATGCTTCCATATGACTTTTTCATAAGTCCTTGACTTTGTTCAACCCTCACATCCTATCTCCTTACATTTCCCTGATTCCCCAATGGTTCCTTTGTTTAAAACTTTTGTTCTGGGTATTCTTCTTCTTTACTCTCACAGCTCCTTCATTCTACTACTCCCCTCTTGAGGTATTCCCTTACAAATGTCTTCGTTCTTGTTTCCTGTCCTCTACTGATAATTCATATTGAATACACAAAATTCAAGATTTAAAGTTAGGATGCTTACATGAGTGGGTACATGTAGAGTTTGTTTCTCTGTACCTTGGTTACTTCACTCAATATATTTCTTCAGTTTTTTTACTTACCTAAAATTTTCATAGCAATTTTTTTTTTATAGTTGAATAACATTCCTATATCTATGGCTCATGGAACATTTCAAAAGAGGTGACAGAAAGACTGTAATAACCAGAATATCATAGATGCCTGCTGTCAAACAGTCTCTCACAGAAATGGCTGCATAAACATGACCTAAACAATGACAATATCGATAGACATGATGATGAGGGAAAATCTCATGCAACTAAAGATTGCAGAGAGAGGAAGAATTAGCCTCTCCCAAGGTTGGGCCCTCTAATTGGTTAGCCAATACAAACAAATCAGTCATATACACACAAACAAGAAAAGCAGACTCAACCAGTTGTATGAATACATTTATGCATATACACATATGTAACAATAATAGCAAAGGGAAAAAAGGTTATTAATGTGAGAATGGGGGGTACAAGGAACAAACTGAAGTGGGGGGACTTGGAAGGGGAAGGAGGGAAGAAAGGGAAGGTGGAAGAGATGCAATTATATTTAATTGAAATGTATGAAAAAGAAAATAAGTTGGCTACAAATTCACTAACTTTACTTCAAATCTTCTATTCCTGTCTGTTTTGTGCCAATATCATGTTTTTAGTTACTATGGCTTTGTGGTATAAGTTGAGATTAGATATGAAAATCCATCCAGCACTGCCAGTTTTGATTTTTGCTTCAGATTGCTTTGGCTATCTGGAGCCTTCTGTATGCATTGATAAGAAGCTTTTTATTATACTTCCGTAAGGAATGTCACGGGATTTTGGTTGTGATTGCATTGAATCTGTAAATTTATTTTTCTAGGACGGCCATTTTCAAAGTGTTCTTACTTCCAACCTATGAGCATGGGAGGCCTTTCCATCTTGTAGTATCCTTTTGGTTTCTTTCTTTCTTCAGAATTGTAATTCTGTTTCATCTTCATCACTAGATGTGAAATAAAAGACTCGCAGAATAATGTCTTATTATTAGGATATGTTACTTTACATGCTGCAACATCATTATGCTATTTAATTGCATGATTAAAATATGGAAGAATTATCTTAATAAGTAAAATAATACTGATAGCAGTCTCAGTGGAGTGCAAGGCATTCCAGTGTGATAAACATATTAAATTTTTGTGTCTATTTCTTGATAAATGATAGATAAATTTTTAAATTTTTCATCATCACTTTGTTCTTTACTTACCATGTATAGCCTGAATAATTTCTAATAACATTTATAATATAATAGATTACTGAATTGGTTATGGTTATTTTATGAACAAGAAGAGGAAGCCACAGAAATATATTTCACTAATATTATTAGCATGAGTTCTAACAATTTTCAAGTTTGACTGTTGCAGAAAATGCCTTCTGGATCATCTACTAAATAGTATTTGAAGCACACTTAAGTTGGAAGGAGTAAATGGGTGACAGTTTGTCACAGCATACAATGGAGAATCAATGTGTAAGTTTTATTTTCTCATGTAGCTTCCATTGAATAAAGAATGTAATTTCTTTCTTTCTTTTCTTTTTTTTTTTTTAGTTTTTTGAGACAAGGTTTCTCTGTGTAGCTTTGCGCCTATCCTGGAACTCACTCTGTAGACCAGGCTGGCCTCGAACTCACAAAGATCCGCCTGCCTCTGCCTCCTGAGTGCTGGGATTAAAGGCGTGCGCCACCACCGCCAAGCTTGAAGAATGTAATTTCAATTGAGCACTGCACCAGAGATTCAGATAACTAAAGTTTTATTACCAGCTCCATCAATGAGACATAATGAGCCATTAGAAAAAGCACTTTCTTATTCTGATTGTCATATTTCCCATCATTAAAATGGAGGCACATTTGGTGAGTTGGAAAACAATGTTGGATTTGGTAAATTCTGGAGCATTTGAGTTAATAAAATATGTGCTGTGTTCATAATACAAAGAAAGGAATGAATGTAATGGTAAGAATAACAAAAGATAGTTGCATGGGTTCTAATCATATTCATGCAGTATGCTGTGCTGTGTTAAAAGACTAAGGAGCGTGGGACTTAGAGAAAATGATCACCTGTCCAAATTGACCCTCTCCAGGGAGTCCATGTTGTAGTGAGTGGCATCATTCAGTGTTCTATGATTTTGTATGTACAATTGTGCACAAATATTTTTATACTGAGATGATGATAAATGCATAAAATGTGGCTCCAAAGACATATATGAAATGAAGCAGGAGAGAGCCCTATTTCAGGACAAAGAATGGAGATGATACAAAGCAAAAAGAGAAATGACTTCTTTTAATGATGGAGTTATTCAAAACCAGTCTTGGGCTGCAGAGATGGCTCAGAGCCTAAGAGAGAGCACTGGCTATTTCCAGCACCCATATGGCAGCTCACAACTGTCTGTAACTCCAGTTTCAGTGACTCTGACAGCCTCACACAGACATTCTTGCAAGCAAAATATCAATGCATGTGAAATAAAAATAAATAAAACCTGTCTTCAGTTCCATCAAGAAATTCTAGTGAGGCCAGGCAGTGGTGGCACATGCCTTTAATCCCAGAATTTGGGAGGCAGAGGCAGGTGGATATCTATGAGTTTGAGGCCAGCCTGGTCTACAAAGTGAGTTCCAGGACAGGCTCCAAAGCTACACAGAGAAACCCTGTCTCAAAAAAACAAAACAAAACAAAGAACAAACAAAAGAAAAAAGAAATTCTAGTGAGACACACAAAGATGCTTCAGAGGCTATAGAAGTGGGCACATCAAGAAGGATTGGTCTCTTCCTGATGTTTTTGCATGTGCACGATAAGAAGCATATGCGTGCTAGTGACACCAGAAACTCAAGACTTGGATGAGCTCCTCTGACTCTCTAAGGAATAAAGGACTTTTTAATCAGTTCCACTGTCTCAGTTGGATAGGTAAGCAGGGTGAGGCTGCAGCTAGTTTTAATGTCTTGAGAATTACAGAAGGGGGTCATCAGAAAATGCTAGTTACCAACAAGTACAATGAGATTTACAAGTATCAATGCTTTTACCTATCCTAAAAGGGAGAATTAGGATTATTTTGAGACATTAGGCAGAGATATATTTAAGGACATATTTGTTATTAAGTAAGTATTAGCACTAAAAAGGCAATTATCAAAATGTAATCTAGAGGTAAATGACAATGAGTGATCACTGTTTTAACGGAATAAAGCTCATTTTAGAAGAGAATAATACTGTAGCAGAAAACTTGAAAAGAATTTTTCTTTATAAATAAAGGAAGAAATAATACGATACATTTTCACAAAAAAATAAGAATGACTTATTTGAATCATAAATAAAAATAAAAGTTCAGAAATCAGAAAAGTAAAGAAGTTATGCATAACAATACTAAGCATCCAATCTTATTATTGAGAGTCAACTACCTGCCTGTCATTGTCTTAGTCACTAGTGCAGACAAATGAAACATAGATACATGGCTCAATTTCCTGAGATATATTAGAGGAAGGTGAAGGGGAGAAAAATAAAATAAAACAAGTAGAAAGTCAATCTATAATTAAATAAAAGCACAGAGTACTGCAGTAAGAAACACAGAGTTCTGTTTGGAAATCATTTACTAAATTGAACACTCAAGAAAACACTAATGAACTTAATTACTATGCTTTTGATAGGTGCATGCTCATTCATTCCTGAATCCGCTCTCCAATTTCCATGTAATATAGATTAACATGCTAGCTGGGGACACAAAACCCATGGCTGAGCCTCAGTCACTCAGGCTCTCACTGAGTATTCCAGCAAGAAAGAACACAACTCTACTCACTGTCTTTGATGCTCAGAGAGGGCTGAGAGGTCACTTACTCCTAATGGAAATTGGCTTTCTTTTTCTTGAAAATACATTTCTGTGGAAAATAGATAGTTGCTATTGTACCTAGGAGCCATCACTTTGAATTGTGCTAAGACTCTAGCAAGTTTTATGCACCATTTTTTTTTTCTGCACAGTCTGTTCCAAAGTCAGCTCAATGCTTGCAGCAAGGTCCCGAAAACAATGAGATCTAACAGTGCCTCAAGACTGAATACTTAGTGCCTTCTGTACTTGCTGTCAAGCGTTCATATAAAACACAATCTGGGATGTGGCTTACTAGGTGCCATTAATTGAGCTCACCCAGCTGCACCTGTAGTGCCATCAATTTGTAAGGAAAAAAAAAGTTCTGTAGATGAGATGCTATCTCACTCTTTATGTGGCAGGATTGTAAACTTGTGCAGCCACTATGGAAAACAGTATGGAAGAGTCTAAAAAATTGGAGGCCGAACGACCAGATGATATAACTGTGCTACTCCTGAACATGTGCCCAAAAGACTTTTATCCTACCACAGAGATACTTACCCATTCATGTTGATTGCTGCTGTATTTACAATAGTATCACAATAGGATTAGTGCACATGCCTTCAATAGATGAAAGAATAATGAAATATGGTATAGGGCTAGGAGGAAGGTTCAGTTAATAAACTGCTTATAATACAAGTCTGAGGACCTGTACCCTCATTCGATTACTAGCGCCCATAAAATTTAGACACAGTGGAAAACACTTGTAATCTTTTGTAGGCACAGACAAGCAGAACCATGGAACTCATTGGCTATCCAGCCTAACTGAATTGGTGAGCACCAGGTCCCATGAAGTGACTCTGTCTTATAAAATAAGGTGGATGGGTACTGAGGAATGAGGTTAAACTCTGGGCTCCATATGGACATACAACCACATATACACTCATTCACATAAATGTGAATACACAAATGCAAAGAAAATGTTATATGTACACATAAGAGGTTTTTATTCAGCTGATAAGAAAAATTAAGTTATAAGATTTCCAGGACAATGGGTGGAATTTGAAAATATTATATTAGAGGTATGGGGAGATGGGAAAGAAGAATGTGCATGTGGAAAGGATCATACAAAACTATGATTATGTAAAAAGATCATATGGAAACCCATTGTTTTATATGCTAATTCAAAAGGAAATTAATAAGGAAAACAGAAACATGTCAAAAACATATAACAAATATTTGTAATATGTCTATCTGCCAAAGGATTTCTATGTACAGTCAAAAAATAGAATAAAATACAGAAATGATAATTTTTACTGACTTTACACAAAAAGATAAAGTAATGACTATGGACCCATGAAAATATTTTGACTCCACATCCTCAAGGAATGTAGAAAAATGTAAACTATGCATACACTACTATACATGCGTTTGGCTGTCTGAAATTGAAAATACTAAAAAGGAACAAATTTGTGAAGATGAAGAAGAGTTCTTGTACACTGATAGCCAGTTTGGAGAAGTAATTTGCGATGTTAAAATGTTAGATATGTGATTGACCTAACCTGTTTTCTACTCTTAAGTATTTACCTAAGAATAATGAAAATAGCTATCTGAAAAACTTGAACGTGCATGTTCACAGCAGATTTAATTGCAATAAATCAAAACTAGAAATAACCCTTATGTCCATCAGCAGGTGCCAGATTAAAAACAAAATCATTACCACTTGGAATGAAGAAACTACTGATGCGTGCGATCATATACATGAGTCTCAAAAGTTATTATTTCAAATGAGTAAGACCAGACATGAAAGAGGATGTGCCGTGTAATCTGTTTGCACAAATACACACTCCTTTATGTTGACAGAAAACAGACCAAGAGTCATCTGGAGTGGAAACAGAGGAAAGGAATGACTACAGAGGCTCCCCAGGCATCCGCTGGAGGTGAAGAAAATGTTCTGCCCTTGGATTACATTGCTGCTTTCACAGTGTGTGCACCAATCAAAACTCATAACTGTGTACTTCAAATACATTTACTTTGTTATACATTAACTACACTTTAATGAACTTGATAAAATAGAATGTAATCTGTCCATCAGGATAGAAATTGCCTTAGAGATCACATAGTGATCTGGAGTGATCTGTCCCAAAACTGTAAACAGTTTCTGCATCTAAAGAAGAAAGAGAGACAAGTTAGAATATGGGTTAATTATTTTGCTTTCTATTCTATGTTTTAAGTAATAAACACGACTACATTGATGTATATATGCACATACATGTCCAAATGCAACTATTCAAGTTTAAGGGAGAATTCAGAGTTTTGTGAGATTTTCTATAACACTTTTTCTGCTCTAATATTTTAAGTTCTAAAACTGACTTTTTTTTTAAACAAAGGCTGCCTAAACTGTCTGTTTTGTCTCTCATGCTAGAAAGGGAGTTGGGTTCTCAGAACATCTTGGTTTGCCTGGCTTTTCCAGAAATGATAGGAATTCCTATTCGGATATATTTCCAAGGCCTGGAAATGTTTTCAATAAGCCATCAGGAGTTTTGGCTCAAACTCCTGTTCAGTTCATGCTTTTTGGGCTTCACAGAACACTCAATCTACAACATGTGCTAGAAAGCTGGACGGCGCTAAGATTGAAAACTTCTGCTATCTGTCATCTGCCCCTCCGCTTTCTCTTTCATTCAGTAGTGCATTTCCACCTGCTTGGGAAAGTAAACCACTGAGCATCAGAAGAAATGGTAAGTGAAGCTCAGTTTATCCATCTCTCCACGTTGGTGCTCACTGCCTTCCTGATAATCAGCATACTGCTCTCAGAATTGCCATCTTGTCCTTTGCAACACCACTAAGAAGGGAAAGTGTTTGAATGCTATTTTATTTGGCACACTCTAGCATTCAGCTAGTACAGGATGAGTTCAATCCAGTTCAAGCATGCAACAGGAGCAGTAGAAGTTGCTGAGGACTAGTGAACATTGATGGGGCAGGGAGGGCAGATATAGGATTCGACCATTTTCACTACATGCACCAACATATTAATATATATTGAATATTCACAGAGTAGATTCTTTTCTCTCACTGTCAGAACAAATGCAAAACAACAAAGAAATTTTGACAGAGAAAGTTTTTGTTTGTTTGTTTGTTTATTTTGTTTTTCGAGACAGGGTTTCTCTGTGTAGCTTTGTGCCTTTTCCTGGAACTCACTTGGTAGCCCAGGCTGGCCTTGAACTCACAGAGATCCGCCTGGCTCTGCCTCCTGAGTGCTGGGATTAAAGGCG
>CABHPP010111893.1:9047-26019 GCA_902168425.1 Peromyscus attwateri | reverse complement strand
GGGGGGACAATAAAACAAACAAAAAAAGAAACAAAACCTGCAGAATGAAAGAAGCAACTTGTCACAAACAAAGAAGCCTCAGTATCAGCAGATTTTTTTTTCCCCTCAGAAATCTTGAGGAATAGGAAGCAAGGATACAACAATATTTAAAGTCCTAGAAGACAAAAATATCAACCAAAAATATCCAGCAAAACCGTCCTTCAAAAATGAGGAATACTGGGCTGGAGAGACGGCTCAGTGGTTAAGAGCACTGACTGCTCTTCCAGAGGACCAGCACCCACATGGCAGCTAACAACTGTCTGACACCACCATACAGACATACATGCAGACAAAGCACCAATGCACATAAAATAAAAATAAATTATTTTTTTAAAATGAGGAATACTGAAATAGTCCCAGAGAAACAAAAGTTGAGGAAACTTATTACCACCAGACTAGTCCTTCAAAGAAATGCTACAGGGAGTCCTTCAAGTGGGAATAATACAACATTTCACAACACAAAAGCTTCCCTTTATCCTCAGAGGATACATTACATCACATCCTCCTCCCATAGTGGTTGCCTAAAACTGTGGACACACATACACTTTTCCTACACATATTTACCTATGCTAGTTTAATAAACCAGGCACAGAAAAACACTAACAGTAATATTTAAACACAACAATTTTTAACACTATAACATAATGAAATTTATATAAATACAGTACTTCTCTCAAAAGAGGAAAGGCAAATAGTGTTTTTTGTTTTTGTTGTTTCTGTTTTTCGAGACAAGGTTTCTCTGTGTAGTTTTGGTGCCTGTCTTGGATCATCACGCTGTAGACCAGACTGGCCTTGAACTCACAGAGATCTGCCTGGCTCTGCCTCCTGAGTGCTGGGATTAAAGGCGTGCGCCGCCACCACCTGGCTTGACAAATAGTATTTTTGAACCACTATTGACCACACCTAAGCTGAAACCTCAGATAAAGTAAACTACAGCAACTTGAAGCTACAGGACAAAATAAAGAACTCTGAGAAACAACAATTACAACAAAAAAGATCAACTCTAACAGTAGTATAACTTTAGCTTGTAATTCCACATTTTGTTTTCCACATGATTTTAGACATGGTATTTTTAAAAATTCAATTATTAAATTATGGCTATATGGCATTAAAAAGACACAACTTTATGATTTTTTTAAAAGCTAACAGGAAGCAAGGGTGTAACTATACAGGAACCAAGGCTTGAATACTTCTGAAGGTAAGCTGGTATTATAACTTTAGGATGTTAAATGAAATTCCTACAACAACCACAAGGAAAATAGCTCCAGAATAAAAACACCAAGAAACTGAAACATTTCATTATAAAACATCAACTGAACACAAAAAGCAGTCAGGCAAATCAGAAACAAATAGCAAATTGTAGGACACTAACTCTCCCTGTATCCGTGCAAACAAGTTAAACCCTCCAATCAAAAGACAAAGACTGGCGGAAAGCTTACAAAAGACATGATCCAATAACATACTATTCACACAACACACAAGCACAAACAGATTTTTAAATGTATAGGCACAGATTGAAAGAGGGCAAAAAAAAATGCTATGTGATAATCAAAAGAGTGAGAGTAGTATCAGAAAATATACTAGATTTAAAGTATGAGATAAAAAATAATAAAAGTATCAACACATCAAGAAGATTTTAATAATTGTAAGCATTTAGACATTTAGTGAGAGGCACAGAGTCATACCTCTGTAATATCATAACTTTGAGAGGCAGAGGCAGGAGGATCAGACGTTCAAGGCAGGCCTAGACTATGTAAGACCAAACAAATATAACGAAATGAAAATAAACAGTTCTAAAGTAATAATTGTACACTTTGATATATACAACACTTCAACACAATAGTGGAGAGACAAGAAAAAGTAGGACTTGACCAGCATAGTAAAGCCTATGAGATAAGACTGCCCCCCACACCCAGCTCAGCAAGAGAAGACCCACTATGTTCAGATAAACTGTATGTTCAGACACAAATGGGCTCAATTAGTTCTTTAACTAGACATCAAGTCAAAGAACAAATATAAATGAACAGACATCGACTAAGGCATTTTCTTCTACATGACAGAATATTAGAAAGCAGTACAAGAGAAACACTTGCTTGCTCTTCCTAACTCCTGGTGACTGGAGATCAGAATTCTATGCTGATCCTCTGGTGTGTTTTAGAAAAATTGCAGAGAATACAAGTACTCTTTTTTTTTTTTTTTTTAATTTTTCAAGACAGGGTTTCTCTGTATAACAGTCTTGGCTGTCCTGGAACTCGCTTTGTAGACCAGGCTGGCCTCGAACTCACTGAGATCCACCTGCCTCTGCCTCCCAAGTGATGGGATTAAAGGCGTGCACCACCACTGCCCGGCAAGCACTCTTTTTTTTTTTTTAAGATTTTTTTTTTTTAATTTTATGTGTATAAGTGTTTTGACTGCTTGTACACATGCAGAACACATTGAGTGTCTGATGCCCTTCAGAAGAGGGCATCAGATCTCCTGGAACTGGAATTATAGGCAGTTCTGAGCCACTGTGTGGGTGTTAGGAACCAAACCTAGGTCTCTTGCAAGAGCACCCATTTTTCTCAACCTCTGAGCCATCTCTCCAGTCCCTTACAGTGCATTTTCAGTTTACTGAGTACCAAAATCCTGCTGTACATGTACTAATAAAGCAAAAATACTGCGTTTATACAGAATCACAGTCACAGTCTTTAATGCCTTGCGATCAGTCTGCTAGCAGAAGAGAAATGGCACCTTAACAATGTGTTCAGTGACAAAGGTCAGGCATTACACAACCCTAGCTGATCTATCACACAGGAATGTGACTTCAGTTTTGACAGTTCTATCAGCTTTTTAAAATAAGCGAAAAAAACGCAAGTTTCAGCATGAGGCTTCCTGATTTTAAATATAGTCCAGATTTTGTCCTCTGACACGCAGGAAAACAGGTATTAAGGAAAGTAGCTTGGGCGCTGCACAGTGATCCAGCACCTAGTGATGACTTGGAGTTCAACCTCCAGAACTGCCCCCACTCCCAATAAAAAAAGAGAAAACTTAAACTTCTGCTGGGCAGATGATACACCCAGCACTAGGGATGAGAAGTCAAGAAGATAGTGAGTTCAAGTCTGGCCTTAGCTACATAAAGAGATCCTGTCTCAAATACAATAATAACAAGCAATAAAGAAAAAAAATCAACTCTGGAATCTCACAGACATGGACTCTTTCTACTTCCAAGATGTGGCAATTGAAGATTTCAATTTCTTTTAAATCACTTATGAAAGTGAATCATGGATTAGATTCACTCTAAAACTTAGTAAGATGGTATATGCAAACTAGAAATACAATAGTTAATACATATAAATAGTAAGTAAATAATGTACTGAAAATAATATCCACTATTAAAATAGCAAAGCTAGATTTGTGCCCATAATATTTTTATTGTCTAAATCACTAACTCTCCCTATGAGCAAGGAAATATGGCCTGCAAAAGTGAGAGGCAGCCAATTGGAATGGGGCTTTCTTCAGGAGTGACAAAAAACGTTCTAGAATTTGATATACATAGTAACTGCATCACCTTTGGCTATACTGTGGAAATATTAAATGTCGCTCAAATTACACAGTTCAAAAACAATGACTGATTGTTCTATGAACTCACTTTAAGTGGGAAAGAGGCAGGGAAGGAACAAGAAACGTGAGAATGGAAGAACAGAAGTAACATATTCTTTTCTATTCATTACTGTGAAGTTGGCCTCTGAATAATCTGTTTCCAAGTCTTATTTTTAATTGATAGTCAATAATGATGCTAGAATAACAAATACTTCTCACTTATTGAAAATCAATATACAATTAAGTTTGACTGAGGAATGTACATATAATTAAGAATTGAACATTTGCAAAGTTTCTTCAAAGAGAAAATGTATATGCTAGCAGCCAAGAAAGAATAGACTCTTGAATCTATAACAGGTTACACATGGGTAAGGAAGCCACGTATACAAGACAGTAACAGGTAAGTCTTTTGCTAAATCATTATGTCTTAAGACTGAGCTCTAATTGTTACCTTATTAAAAACTATGAGTAAACTGGGCTTTATAGACATACTTGTAATGCCAGCACCCACAGATGGAAGTGTAAGAATCATGAGTTCAAAACCAGTCTGGACTATATAAGTCAGTCTAGGTCACATAGCATGACCCTACCTTAAAACACAGCAAAATTATAAAAAATGTTCTTACCATAAATTTTACAATAAATTGCCACAGATTTAAACAAGGAGAAAAAAATTTATATGCTTAACTTTTTCATTTTCAACATTTCCTAAATTAAGCTCCATGAAACAATGTCTAGGAAGATGAGAGTTAACAAATTACAAAAGAAAATCTGGAAGAAACAAAAGGTGGGGAAAAGTGCACATGGTGGCTTGTGAAGAATCTGTGTAAAGGCAGTTTTCCTCTGTTACATCCACATTTCCTGATTCACTAGGGGCACAACAGTTCACAAGATAACACTCCTTCAGTACACTATGCACCAGTCTGTTAAAGACTGCTTAGATTTAGAAACAGGGCACTTTCATCTTGGCCTACAGGACAATGTAAATGCACAAATCAAAAAGTAATGAACTATTAGAACAAAGTGTGGTTTCGTACTACCCCTAGCTCAGGGCAAGACCTTAGTGCAAGAAATAGACAGGAACAGGGGTTGGGGATTTAGCTCAGTGGTAGAGCGCTTGCCTAGCAAGCGCAAGGCCCTGGGTTCGGTCCTCAGCTCCAAAAAAAAAAAAAAACAAAACACACAAAAAAAACAAAAAAAAAAAAAACAAAAAAAAAACCAACGAAATAGACAGGAAAAAAGAAAAACTATAGTGGAGTGGAGATGTTCTTTATTTCCCTCCCTTGGGCAGTCTTGACCTGTCCTCCATCAGTGTTAATTCCTTAGAGTGAGCAAATCATCTGCAATTAAGAAAGCAAACGAAGTTCCAGCTAGGCGGTGGTGGCGCACCAGCACTTGGGAGACAGAGGCAAGTGGATCTCTCTGAGTTCGAGGCCAGCATGATCTACAGAGCGAGTTCCAGGACAGAGAAACCTTGTCTTGAAAAACAGAGAGAGAGAGAGAGAGAGAGAGAGAGAGAGAGAAAGCAAAGCTCCCAACTTGGTTCATTTCTCCATTTTCATTGTTTATATTAATCCCTGATTTCAAATGGAAAAGTTAAATATTTGTCTCAAATTCTCAAACATGAAATTTCAATCATCATAACACTATATATCACAAACCTTTAATCACAGGACAATTTAAGCATGAAGATATTTGCAATTTAAGTTCACTTTACTCCAGAAAATGATATGGTACAATAACAAAGAATAAGTTTTATACAGTATTTCTTGTTTGGGGGAAATCATAAGAAAAATATGTAATTAGATAAAAGAAAAATACTTAAAATATCCTTTGGAAGCCCCACTAGACAAAGTGAAGAAAGTTCAACTGAAAAAAAGTTTTATTAATAAAAGACCAATGATGTTATGGTTTGAATCTGAACCCCCACATAAGGAGCCTTTTGGAAGTACAATGTGGCTGACAGAAATCAGTCACTAGGGGCAGGTATCTGAAGAGTCCTCTAGTCCCTGCTTCCTATCCACTACCACGAGGAGTCGACTGCCACCCAGTCCTTCCACCATGAACTTCTGCTGCAAGTTCCTGATGCCATGGATGGATGAATGGAGTGCCTCCACCCTGCCTTCTCAACCGTGACAGACTGAAATCCCTCTCAAACCATGAGGCAAACTAAAACTCTCTCCCAATACCTGTTTCCGCCGGGGGATTTGGTGACAGATGCCAACAGTAACTAATATAAAAGGTATATGAAAATTAAAATATTTCTACTGAGAGTTATCAACTTTAAAGCAGAAAAGATCGCTACTGATTATTGCTAATATCACCAATATAGTGTAAACAAGCTCAAGTAAGCAGTAATCTAGATGTTGAACACAGATACTCTTTAGAAAAGTCAATCATAAAGCCATGTTAATTAAGAGTTATTTGCAAGGGCTGACATGGTGGTGCACACCTTTAATCCCAGCACTCAGAGGCAGAGGCAAGCAGATATCTGTGAGTTCAAGACCAGACTGGTCTACATAGGGACTTCCAGGCTAGCCAAGGCTACTTACGTGAGACCCTCTCTCCAGAAAAAACACACAAAAAAATATTATTTGTAGTCATTTTAGTGTGTGGGAAAAGTGTTATCTTCCTTCCTACTCACTACTCATCTTTACTATAACAGAGGGCAGGGGCTGGTAAACAAAAGCTATCCATGCCTTACTGATCATTTATCTTAATAAAACAAACAAACAACAACAAAATCCATCAAGGAGCATAGTTTTATACACAGCTAATTCTCCTGCTGCTATGCTAAAAACATTATAAGAGGTGGCAAAATCAGCTGGCTAAAAGAACAACTAGCTAGCCGGGCAGTGGTGGCACACGCCTTTAATCCCAGCACTTGGGAGGCAGAGGCAGGTGGATCTCTGTGAGTTCGAGGCCAGCCTGGACTACAGAGCGAGTCCTAGGAAAGGCTCCAAAGCTACACAGAGAAACCCTGTCTTGAAAAAACGAACGAACGAACGAACAAAAGAAAGAAGGAACAACTAGCTAAATAATCCAGATAAGAACTTCTTAAGAAAAACATCTGACAAAGTTCATAAGGCTAAATAAAACAAACTAGATAGATAAAGCTAGACAGAATTCATTTCAGTCTTGGTTACTAATTACAAAATGAACATGCAAATCTCTTAATTTGCAAGCATAAGGATTATGAAGCCAGAAGATTCAGGACCAAACTACCTTCCCAACACAACATATTCTTGGTTGAGTTATTATAGTATATAGTATATATAGTATAGTATAGGATCTAAAAAATCTTTACCAGGTCTAGAAACCGGACTTTAACAATAACCTAAAAGATGATCAATCACCCTCAATAATTTATACTTAACAGAAACTAATATAAAATTAACATGCCAGATTACTCAGAAGAACCTTACATGAGGAAATTTCCTCTCTACCCCAAGTATTCGTGCCCTTGTTTGATTCAGCTGAAGTACTAATTTGGCTTGGTTAAATTGGTCCTTGGTTGAAAATAAAATTGATGTGAAATAGTTCATCTTATGAGGCATTACACAAAGGGCATAAACAATTCTGCATCAAAGCAGAAAATACATTATCTGGTGACCCATATCTGGCCAGACTGCTCATTTACCATATTCTGCAACTCGAGATTCCAAACTGTCCTCTGTTCCTTTTTCTAGGGCCTGTTTCATCTTCTCTAGGTCGTCACTCCCAAGCTGCTGCTCCTAGGGCCTGTCATGCGAAGGAAGTACCCTTCTGTGGTGAGATATTTTGACTGCATTCTGACGCTCCCGAGACTGACAATATTTGTCTGAATCAGAGGGCAGAGCTAGCTACTAGCTGACCAAAATTAACCACAGAGGTTTCAGAGAACTGAGGACAGACAGACACAGAAAGCAGTAGGGTGGGGCTGAGAGAGGATCTCTGGCCCTTTTGGATGGAGGAACGAGAGAGAGAAAGAGAGAAAGAGGAAGTCGCTGGTCATTTCTCCAATGCTTCTCTGCTCATTCAGGTTCTTACCCTGATATCTGACTCCTGAGTTTTTATTATTTAAAGAATAAGAAGATGAACACTTGACCTTTCCACTATGTTCTACCTAATTATGAGAAGGCAAGTGCATTTCCCTATTTTTTAAATTTTTAAACAGTACCTCTAACAGTACAACCTAAAGTTTGGTAGATTTTATGGTGAAACTTCAGCCTGAACAAAACATAAATAATACTATAATAAATATCTAAATGAGCACAACTTAATACAGTAACAATTAACCACTTGGGAAAACTGATAGCTAACTCATACAAAGGTATAAAATCATATATTAATACACCATTACAAAGGCATTCTACAGCTGCATACTACTTTGTAAGTTACAAAGTGCTTTCCCACCTATTTAAATCCAGATAATCACGAAGTAGTTAAAAGTCCCAGGAAAGATATTATGAGTACAAAGGAAATAATCCAGAATTTTAACTTTTAATTCCATTCAAGTACTTCAAACCAGCATAGCAAATACAGCAAAACCCAATATTAATGAATTATTAAAATACCACTGTAGTTTGTACTAAAAATTTAATGTTCATTTACATGTATTTTAATTCTGAAATTAGCAAATATATTAAGACTAATTTGCCCAACAGGCAATTTCATATATTCTTAGGTCATAAAGTATTTTTAACTGGGCCTTGAGAAACACTTTTCTGAATTGCATGACAATTTCACTTGGAAAATTATGTTAATTATAAAACTCTTAATTTGGTCTTTCATATGTCCAACAATTCCCTTTTAGAACCACTGTATCAAACACTACTATATGAAGTTTTACATAAACATACACAACTTATCAGTCACCCACACCTCAGTGTGAATAACTAAATAGCCTACTAAAAGCCGAATCCAAATGTAAAATAAAAAACCTATACTGTAATAGAAGCCAGGCACTCACCTGGTAAGAGCTATCTTATCAAATACAAAAAATCATATCACGTAAACACATGATTATATATGAAGTCAGTTCTTATCCAGTGAATTGCAACCTACCGAGAGCTATCAGATACTTTAGGTTAAAAAACGTTCAGAGTGCTATCATGACAAAACAAAGTCTACATCACAATGTACATACTGTTCTGTGTTTTAGGAATATTTTCTAAACAAGACACATCAAATGGTTTATTAACATATGAAATAGAAAATCAAGAGTTCTTACCTTACTACATCATCAATATTGTTCCTGTATACACCTTCAAGTCTTTCTGCAGGAAATCCCATAGCAATAATATTTGGATAAATATCTGAGTATTTAAGTTAAGGAAATACCTAAAATATGCAACTATACAAATATTCATGCATTTTAAAACATTAGCTTCCCCCACTATAGCTATAATTATAAAAGGTTGTCAAATGTATTTGTCTGCAACCTACTATGTGTAATAAGAAATACTGATAAACACATCACTCTAAAAAAGATTTTCAAATCAATTTTACAACAAAATACTGTTAAAAATTCTCTATTCAATACCTTGAAAATAAGCCTAACGCTGGGTATAATACAAGCCTATAATCCCAGGACTCAAAAAGCTTTCAAATTGGAGGCTATCCTTGGACATGGAACAAATTTCAGATGAACCAGATACAGTGAGAAACTGTCTCAAACATACAAAACAGTAAGTAAGTAAGTAAGGAGCCAGAGGCCTTTAATCCCAGCACTTGGAAGGCAGAGACAGGCGGATCTGAATTTGAGGCCAGTCTGGTCTACAGAGTGAGTTCTAGGACATCCAGGGCTACACAAAGAAACCCTGTCTCAACAAACAACAACAACAAAAACCAAAACATAAAGAAAGAGCTTAAGACAAAAGGTCATCTCCATATTTACAGTGTTAAGGAATATAAGGAAAATGAAACCCCCATATTTTGTAAATCATACACAGCTAATGTGTCAGGGTGAACTCAAAAACAAGAACCTGAAGCAGCCTGAAAAGACGTAACAGTACAACTTCTCACTTCTCCTGGTTAACAATGATTAGAGGAGTAAGAAGTAAATAAAGACTCAGGAAGATAGAGAGCCGACTGTCCCGACTGTCCCTCGAGCTGTATAACCTGAACCAGTCACTCACTATCCTTGGACTATTCTACACAATGACTGAGCTGGAAGAGATAACCTCGAAGACCTCTAGCCCCTGCCACTTGTGAGGTCATAATACGCAATTGAGATTTAAGTCCGGTTACTTTCCTCTAATCAATGTAATCAGTACTTAGCATGTCCATTAGTCTCAACTCTGTTACACAGCAGTTAACATAAAAACAAACCTCTATACTCAGGAAGAATTTCTTTCCAACTAACTAAAAATCCACATCTCAATGAATCTTGCCCATCTTTCCTGATCTCACTTACTCTGATGTTCCATGTTCCACCCATCCTCTCTCATCTCATGATTACCTATCAGACTTTTCACATCAACTAAGCCAAGCTGCCTCCTTTAAAATAGTCACTAAAGATCTCTGGCTACATATTCTGGATCTCTTGCCTCCCACATATAACTCAGCAATCAATCTCCAAGTCACTGGGAAGGCTGTAGCCATATACACTACAAGGGCAGAGCAACATCTGTGATGGCCAAGTATCTTTAACACCAACTCACAAAGCCTTTAGGTGAAAATGTTAACTTACAGGAATAATAGAGATGGCTAAATGACATCATGCAAGAGTAGATGAGACAAATTAAAAATTCTGCAGGACATGACCTAGCCATCTTCAGCAAGTCAAGTTACAGCCGTAAGGTTCCTAATTTCTTTTTTTTTTTTTTTTTTTTTAAAGATTTATTTATTCATTATGTATACAACATGTATGACTGCAGGCCAGAAGAGGGCACCAGACCTCATTGCAGATGGTTGTGAGCCACCATGTGGTTGCTGGGAATTGAACTCAGGACCTCTGGAAGAACAGACCGTGCTCTTAACCTCTGAGCCATCTCTCCAGCCCAAGGTTCCTAATTTCTTAAGTGCATGTATAGACATACATACTTTAATAACATTTTCTGTGCCAGGAACAAATTTTGTAACTGTAAGAACACATAAATTCACCTCAACCAAAAAAGAATTAGAAAAGTTCCAAAATAAAATTATTATCATTTAAATATCACAAATATTACCTGTCATCTACTATTCTAAATTAGGAAAAAGGTTACACCTAAAAATATAGCTCTTATTTAAGTACTAAAATGTGCTAGTTATATTATGTTCAGTAATGAGGGAAAAAAGCAAGCAAGAAGAGATCTAACCAAGACAAAAGCAATACAACTTCTGAGTTGTTTTTTAAAAAGATTCAATTTTTTGAGCATCAACTTAAGAAAAATGGAAATACAAGCAAAAGATTGAGACACCAGAATAGAGGCCTGAACAGTGATAATTATCACTACTCTGAAATTCCCACCCAAAACATTATAAATCAGTTTTGGTCAAAATATAAACTGAGGTGGAAAGAGATAGCTCATTGATAGAGGGTCGTGCCTGGCATGTACAAGACCCTTGGTTCTATACAACACCAAGAAAAAACATATAAACATGTATGCACACATTAAAGATGGAAATAATCTATGCTTTACTGAACAAGGCAACTAAGAACTGAATTTTATTAAAAGAAAAAACAATTATCACCATGTTTAGTGAATGTTAATACTTTTCTCCTTCTAGAAATTTCTCTCTTCAAATGTGGTCATTCGATCTAGAACTAACTTCGAATTTAGCTTTGTGCTCTGAATACTAATGAAATGAACAAGTTGGCAAAAGATTGTGTTAATCTCCTGACCTCTTTTTCTGTTGCTGCTGGTAACTCCAGCATTCTACCTCTGGGCAGTAGCTCCAGCTTAGTTACCCTCCTAAAGAAAGCCATTTATCAATAACTACAGATAAATGGATGCTACACACTTACTAAACTCAGCTGGCCCCTCCATTTATGAAAGCATCCATGTATGTACTGAAGAGTCTATGCAGTGAGCACTGCCAATGTGAGGCTAAGTCAAGACGGCTGCCCTCAAGGAGCTCCTGTTCTATCAAATAAGACAGGCACAGAGACCTACAGGGGCACTTAAAGTACTATGACATTTTTAAAAAGTAAGGTGTTTTCAGAGGGAGGAATTAATTCTGCGGAACAAGCTGTCACCAAGTGAGTATGATGGCAGGTGACCCTCTCAAGAGCCTTATCACACATTAGTGACAAAAGAAAACACTGGGCTGGAAAGCTGACTCAGCAGGTAAGCATACTTGCTGCTCCTGCAGAAAGAGAATCCAGGTTTGGTTCCCAGCACCCATTACAGCAGCTCACAGCCATCTGTAACTCCAGTTCCAGGAGATCCTATCCCTTTTCTGGCCTCTGTGGACCAGGTACACACATGGTGAACAGACATAAACGCAGGCATAAACACTCACAAACAATCAAATTTATATTAGATATTTATATTATATTAAGAGGCTAGAAGAGTCTGAGCAGAGGATACAGAAGAGAGGTAGAAATCTAGCTCATAAAGACACACAGAAAGATGGGATTTACAAAAAGCGCACACAGCGTTAAGGACGCCATGGCAAGCAGTTCAATTTAATCAGGCATATATACATCACTGGGAGTCAGAGCCAGGAACAAACTCCAAATTTTCTACAGGAAAATCATAATGTTACATACAAAACACTACAAAAGTTAAAGCTGTAATTGACCCAACCTTAACATAAAGTTCATAAGGAATATCTCTAATGCTCTAATCTTTGTTTTGTTTTTATAATTAATTTTTATTTTATGTTCATTGGTGTTTTGCCTGCATGTTTGTCTGTGTGAGGGTGTCAGATCCTGGAACTGAAGCTACAGATAGTTGTGAACTGCCATGTGGGTGCTGAGAATTGAACCCCGGTCCTCTGGAAGAGCAGCCATCTCTCCAGACCTAATTTTTATGCTTGATGTTAGATTTCTAAGTTACTCCTACAATATGCTGCTTTAAAAAACAAACAAACAAAAATAGAAAACAAAAAAACCCATTAAGTTTTAGCTACTTAATAATCATGCAAAAAGACATTAAGGTCTCTAACTTACAAAAAGAAAGATATTCCAACAGGTAAGATGTAAAGACATGCCAAGCATGTATGTACCAGTAATTTGAGAACAAACACTCAGTCATATCTGGTGCTAATTCACTTAGTAGTAACTGCATTTTGAAAAGACAAAAAATTCCAAAGCATTCATCTGCACTGATTTTGCAGGTTCAACAAGGAGCTTGGAGATTCAGAGCCCATTCCACGGGTCCTAACACAAACGTGTCCCCAACAATAAATCTTTCTTTACTAATTTAGCCAAAACTGGAAAATTTTTACATTTGCTTTTAACAATCAAAATTTGCCCTTCAAAAGTAAAGTCTTTGAGACTATGTAAAACAGAAAAATTCCAAATGTGTAAACTGGATTAGTTCACTTTACATATGGTTTTAATGTAATACATGAAATAAAGTTTCTTTACCCTATACTTCCAGCCTAGAATCATCTAGAAATGACTTAGTTTCTTTTGCAAGTGATATAAATAAGTTGCCCCAACAGATTGTTTTGAACTGAAGAAAAATAACATGAACCAGAAGTAATATGTGGGTTTTAAATCATGAAGACATATATACTGTCACTCATAACTATAGTAAAGAGAATCATATTGATGATTTTATAATTGCCTTGTTTTCATATTGTGAAAGGATTCCTATTCCCACTGAAAGCATTTTAACCATTATAATCAGCTTTATATCTGAGTTATAAATTATTCCCCAAACTCTGAAATTATATACAAAAATGATAGTCAAAATTCATTTTAGAGTATGAAGTTTTCTATGATATTTTAACTATATTGATAGATTGAAAGTACAAGTCTTTGGTGCATGTTTAAATAGACAAATGCCTTACTTTCAGTAATTTACTAGAGGGGTACAATTTTTGTAAAAAAAAAAATTACTGCCACTGTGAGTGAAAGCACCTTTGTAATAAGTAATCTTCATGTTCAAAAAACATTTTAAAAATGTAGAAAATAGTTAAGCCACAATTTTGAAGAAAAAAAACTGAAGAAAGTCAACCTTTTCCACTGATAATAAATAAAGTGCTGCAACATATCAGGTCTGGCTGAGGTGCGGCGGAACACTCCTGTAACTCCAGGAGGTAGAGGCAAGAGGAGTTTCAGGCAACTGGAACTACACAGTGAGGGCCTAACAGAAAGGAAGAGAGAGGGAGATAAAAAGTTCAGTATCAAGAAGACAAAAACACCAATGAAATGGAAGGAATATAAATGAAAATAATGAGACAGGAACCCTTTTAAGACTCCACATTATCCAAACACTAAGTAAGAAGAATGGGTAATTATTTCTAACCTTTCAGTATTTAGGTAAAAGCCTCACTTAACCTAAGAAGGATATTTGGATACACACTAGCTTCCTATGCAAAAAGGCCCTGAAGTTTCATGGCCTCTAACTCAGACTTGACCAAAGGAAAAGTCATTCCAGTCAGTGTCCCGAAACTGTACTAACAGTTCCTCCTCCTCACAGACACTAACCTGGAAAGGCTGAAGTACCAAAAGTACAGGCCCCAGGCAAAGTTGGGTTTGAGAATACAAATTCAATTATCTAAACTTAAATTTATTACTTTTTTATTATAGTAACCATTTGGCACATTAAAAAAAAAAAAACCCACCTACTCAAGAAAATAAAGGTAAATTAATCTAACAAAAAAAGCTAAGCCAGGTGGTGGTGGCTCACACCTTTAATCCCAGCACTTGGGAAGCAGAGGCAGGTACATTTCTGTGAGTTTAAGTCCAGTCTGGTCTACAGAGTGAGTTCCAGGACAGCCAGGACTACTAAGTGAGACCTTGTCTTGAAAAACCAAAACCAAAACCAAACAAACAAACAAAAAACTAAAATACATCTGATTCTATCACAGCATTTTAAAGACTTCTATACAGTATAGCTAACATCAAGTTCATAAGGGTGAAAACATTTAAATTAGAAACTATTTCTGTAGTGGCTTAAGAAGCAAGAGAAAAATGTTTAAATGAGGAAGTTCTTTTATATACAGATCAGAATAAAATTGTGGGAGGAAAAAAAGCACAGGACTTGAAAAAATACTTGAAGCATACATTTTAAAGTTGCTTATTAAATCACTTCTCTCACTGATTTCATATTATCAATTCTTACGTAACTTGTTAGAAATCCTAACTTGAAAACCCCAAAATTTTGTGTAATTTAGTATCTCAAGCGAAAACACAACACTTCTACCGAAGCATCCAAACACTCCAGGCTCGCAGCAGCAGCTGCATTAGCTCTTAAGCAGCCCTTTAGTGGTTTAGGAATAAAGTACAAATGATAGCAGACCTTAAGTTTCATTTTCACAAATGCCAAAACTTAATCTTAGGTCTTAAAAACTTATAATTACATGATTCAAAAAACAAAGGTATCAAAACCACTTACTATCACTAAATTATCTTAAGTTTTCCTACATTTGAAGACCGGTGGCAGGGCTAGGCTCCTGGACACTACACAACAATCACAACCTGTGACCTCTTCAGTAGTAAAAAGCAAACACCCTTAATAAGGACCTTCAAATATTTTCAAACACACAGAATTGTGACCACCACCTGGATATAATCACACTGTTTAGTATACTGTTATTTCATGCAAATTTCCTATAAACTAGTCCATAGAAACTACGCAAGACACTGGACTGTCTGCCACCCTCAAAAGGCAACATGAAAACACTAACAAAGTATTTTTCCATCACTGATTTTTATTAGAACCTAAGACAGCAACCAACATGCCTAGATGAAAATCTCAAGTTTAAGTTTCATTTTATTTGGGAAAAAATTGTACTTAATAATAAGCAAGTAGTTTTGTTTTTTGTTTGTTTGTTTGTTTGTTTGTTTTGTCTTGGCTTGGTTTTTAAGTTTTCTAAGACAGGGTCTCCTGTGGCCCAGGCTGGGCTTCAACTTACTGTGTAGCCAAGGATGACTCTGAACTTTTGATTTCCCTGAAGACACCTCCCAGCTGCCGAGAGTACATGCCATATAGGCACACCTGGTAGTAACTTTGTTTATAAAAATAAGACAATTGTGTTTCTATCACTTTGTTTGAAATATTTTGTTCAAAAATATTAGTATAATTCACTGATAAAGAATTATCGATTAGCTGATAGTCTATTTTAGTATCTGACTTAAAAATAAAATCTAACAAAACTGCTAAATGCCAATTTTTCACTATAAATAGTACTTGCTATTGTGCAAATGCACAAGAAACTTTGATCAATTAATAGTACAACAATAACATAGGCAACTATGCAAATATAAACCACATCATTCAAAATAAGCAACAGTAGCATCATAGCAAGCCAATAATCCTGGATTCAAAAAGGACATCAACAGAGCTATGCCCCTTTAGTGTGAAAAGTTTATTCAAATTGTTTCTCTTCTACTTTAATTTCAACATAGCAAAAATACTCCAAAGTAAATGAAATTAACATATCAGAAGTATTTTTCTCCTGGAATAGTAATAGAAGCCTATAATTATAGCCCTTGAGAGGCTGAAAAAATAGGATGTGTAATAGTTGAGTTTCAGGCCAGCATGGGCTAGAGAATCAGAAATTGCCTCACATATAATATTTTATATAAATATATATTATATATAACATATTATATACTATATATAGTGTGTTATCTTACATAAGTAATATAAACATTAAGTATTAAATATGTAATAGATTTCTTAGAAGTAAATTTGGGTGGAGGCATTTCAAGGCTCTAATAGTTCAATTATTTTTTTTTTGTTTTTAATAGTGATTTTTGTAAAATCTGAATCATGAAAATTGTTCCTATTTGTCTCCTTAAGTCCACCCTAAGGAATTATAGTAAGAGAAAAAAAATGGATAAATCTTTATAGGTAAATAAATTTTTTGACAATTTCAATTATGAGGCAATATGCAAATTGTTCAAAAAGAAAGACACTTAAGTTCACCATGAATTAGAAAACAATATTAAATTTTGAAATTTAAAAAAAAGGTGATTTTTCTCTTAGTAATCTTTTTATAAAAGGAATTTTCTTGAGTAAGCAAATGAGTTTTTAATTCATAGACTTAATCACCATCAATCTATTCAACTGAATTAAAGCAATGATTAATATTTGCTTTTCTTGGTGAATATGAGGCTATTGTAACAAGTCATGCTGGTTTCAAAATACTGATTAGTATATCTAAACATCCCCCTTAACGTCAAGAATCAAAATTCTCAGGCAGAACACTGTATACATAAGAAAGAAAGAGAAAGAAAGAAAGAAAGAGAGAGAGAGAGAGAGAG
>CABHPP010111891.1:0-18578 GCA_902168425.1 Peromyscus attwateri | reverse complement strand
CGCTGGTTCCCTGCAGCAGCGTGAAGTCGAGGGACAAGGGATCCGCGCCACGGTGGTCCCTTGACGCCCGAGCAAAGGCGCCGCCGGTCTGCCCGGCCTTCGCGGTTATCTGTGCCCGAGCCCGAGCCTTTCCCGTCGCCGGTTTGCGGGTTTCTCCCGACTTTGGCGGAGAGCGAGGTGGAGGAAACATTGTTGCTGTAAGGGTTATCTCGAGGGAGAACTAGAAGTTTTCTAGAGCTTATTAGAAGATTCTAGAATAACTCAAAAGTTGAAAAGCTGCCCATCAGCAGGATGCGGGGACTGAGATCTGTAATTCTGTATATCTGTAATTCTGATATCTGTAATTCCCAGCCCTTGGAGGCCGAGGTAGCAGGGTGGCTGCAAGTGCGACTCTGTCAAACAAGGCAAAACAAATCAAACCACGCGGTTTCTCAGAAGCCTGAGGGCACAGAAGTGGGCCTCCCCCCCCCCCATCCTTTCGCCTCCAGTTTGGAGGATTGCTGGACGATACCGTGGTGTAGTAACAGGTTTATGTAGACAGTTGATTTTTGTTTATGTTTTTAGCTTTTTAAGACAAGGTTTTTCGGTGTAGCACTGGCTGTCCTGGAACTCACTCTGTAGACCAGGCTGGCCTTGAACTCAGATTCACCTGCCTCTGCCTCCCAAGTGCTGGGATTAAAGGTGTGTGCCCCCACCGCCCACTATATGGACAGTTTATAAAGTACCCTGTTTATTTACTTTCTCCTTGGGAAAACTTGTAAACTGGGTTGTATTGTTTTAGAATCCAAGTCGGCAAACAGGAGTCTCAAGGCAGTGAAGTGGCTTATTCTAGTGGAAGAACTGGGTTTCTGACCCCAGATCTCCAAGTCCTCTTGCTGAGCTTTCTTAGCTTTGGCTTGGAATCCAAAGGCTTAAGAGTGGCCTGGTGTGATAGTGCACGCTTTTAATCCTGGCATGTGATCCTGGCACCTGCAGGCAGAGGCAGGTGGGTCTCTGAGTTTGAGGCCTACCTGATGATCTACAAAGCAAGTTTCTGGCCGACCAGGACTAAATAGTGAAACCGCCATCTCGAAAACAAATGAAGTGGGTGGTGGTTGCGCATTCCTTTGGAGGCAGGTGGATCTCTCAGTTCGAGTCCAGCTTGGTCTACAGACAGAGTGACTGGACAAACAACCAGGCAAAGAAAAACCAAAAAATAACCCACAAACAAACAAACAAACAAACAAAAAGACTTAAGAGTAGGACACCTTATCATATACTAATGGTGTGACCTAATGCAAGTCCTTTTTCCTGGGTCTTGGCTCCCTGGTCTCTAAAAGGGATGTCATGGTGTCATTTCTGCTCATTGAAATAATGATGCCAAAGTTACAGTCAAGTAGAGAAGATGGCATTTGTTGTTCCTGATTTTTTTTTTTTTAAACTGGGGGAGGAAGAACCAGGTCCATGATTAGATCTATTCAGGTGAGTTTTGTTACTCCTTCTCGGTTCTGGGGCTGGCGTGACAGCTCGCTAGTTAAGAGCACAGCTCGCTAGTTAAGAGCACAGCTCGCTAGTTAAGAGCACTTGTTCTTGCCCACACTCACATGGTGGCTGCTGGCTGCCAGGGAGTCGATTCCCTTTTCTGGCCTCGGAAGGCAGCAGATACGCATGTGGTACACATATCTGCAGGAAGAACACCTGTACACATGAAATAAATAAACCTACAACTCAGATCTAATAAGAAATCCTGTTCTGAGCTGGAGAGAGGGCTCAGGGATTAAGATCACTGGCTGCTCTTTGGGGGATCAGGTTTGAATTCCCAGAACCCACTTGTTGACTCACGACTGCCCCTAAGTCCAGTCCCAGGGATCCAGGCCCATTTCCTGGCTTCCATGAGTACTGCATGCAGAGTGCACAGATGTACCTGCAAACAGAAACACCATATACATTGGGGAAAAAAAAACAAGAAAAGAAATCCAGTCCCCCGTCCCTCCAGGATTGGGAAAGTCCACAGAAGCGCTTGAGCATCAAAAGGAGAAATGACATTTGTCAAGGATGTTGTTTTGTGTGATGGGGCTTGTCTTCAGTCGACACCCCAGAGGTGGGCTGTTCTAGAAGGGACTTCCAGAACATTACTTCCTGAAGGGTAACAAGATTGGACTTCCACTGACATTTATAGCCAGAGATACAGAGGCTTAAACCGGAAAGGTGAGGGACAGCTCCCCTTCTCTTCCTCCTGTGGCTCAGCGTGTGTGTGTGTGTGTGTGTGTGTGTGTGTGTGTGTGTGTGTGTGTGCGTGAGTGTGTGTGTGTGTGTGTGTGTGCGCGCGTGTGTGTGTGCGTGTGCGTGTGTGTGTGTGTGTGTGTGTGTGTGTGGTTTCCCCCCCCTCCCCCAGTAGCCAGGAGTCCCTCCCTGTGGAAGCGCAGGTCAGGTGGTGAGGCTCTTGCTCCGGAGTCCAAACGCATTTCAGTAGGCACCTTTTTCCCACTCGGTGTTTCTGCCTCAGTGATTTGAAGCAGGCATTGCACTTGTTAGTCCAAATCCGTTGTGAAGGATTGCTTACGGTGATAGCTAAATCCCACAGCAGGTTTTACTAGTATGTTAATTATAGAAGTGTTTCATGCTTTTCATACATGTGCACATAGTTGTGATCATGGTCACTCCTTACCCTCCCTTCTCCCCTCCACCCTCTGATCCCCTTCTTCCCAGCTAATCTCCAGAATGCCTTCAGGTCTTTTTTTTTTTTTTTTTTTTTTTTTTTTTAAATGAACTCAGTTCCATTAGGGTTGCTTACTGGAACATGGGTGAGGAGGAATGATGTGTAAGGGATTGATTGTTGTTTGAGACTGTTGCTCTGGTGTTCCCAGGCTGGTTACAGACTCCATGGCTCAAGTGACCTTTCCCTCTGCACTCCCAAGCAGCGAGATTTCAGCTTCATGCAGTGCACTCAGTGTAGGGATTGGTGTTTGGGTTTGGTGGTTTTGTTGTTGGTTTCTAACAGGGTCTTTCTCTGTTTTGTAGCTTTGGTTGTCCTGGAACTCACTCTGTAGACCAGGTTGGCTTGGAACTCAGAGAGAGCCTCCTGCCTCTGCCTCTGGAGTGCTAGGACACACTCCAGTGTTTGGAGTGCTCAGACACAGGTCTGTTGCTATGCAAACTAATTATTGATATGCTTCTTCTCACAGGTGACAGAGTTAGTCCTCGATAATTGCTTGTGTGTCAATGGGGAAATCGAAGGCCTGAATGACACTTTCAAAGAACTGGAGTTTCTTAGTATGGCCAACGTGGAATTAAGTTCCTTGGCCCGGCTTCCCAGCTTAAATAAACTTCGAAAGGTGAGTGAGTTGGAAGTAGTTTGAGGATACCATGGTTTTTATGCTGAGGCTTATCAAGTTCTTCGTCAAGCGAAATGACCATTTCACCTGCTAATAAGAAATACTTAAGTTCCTAGAGATAAGAAAAGGGAAGGAGCTGGAGAGATGGCTCGGTGGTTAAGAGCACTAGCTGCTCTTTCTTCCAGGGGACCTGGGTTCATTTCCCAGCACACAATTCCCAGTCACAACTCTCTGTGACTCAATTCCAGGGGATCCAACACCATTATATGGACATACATGCAGACAAAACACCAGTGCACATAAAATTAATTAATTAATTAATTAATTAATTAATTAATTAAAAAGAAAACAAAAGAGCTGGGCAGTGGTGACACACCTTTTATGCCAGCACTCAGGAGGCAGAGGCAGGCAGATGTCTGAGTTCAAGACCAACCTGGTCTACAGAGTGAGATCCAGGATAGCCAGGGCTACACAGAGAAACCATCTCTTAAAAAAAAGAAAAGAAAAGAAAAAGACTGTAGGATTTTGGAATTAGTTTTAGTATTGCTTAGAAATTTAAATTAGAATTGTTTTGTGGCACAAAATTGGATTTAATATCTGCCACTGCCCCCATCATAAAATGTAAACGAACACCCTGGAGCCGCAGATGAGCTGCGTGTAGGTTCTGATCTGTTTGCAGGTAGATGGAAATCGATGATGTCAGAGAGAATGACAATTGCCTTTCTTCACATTGATGAGCTTTTCAAAGTCCTCAGCTTCACCATTCTTTGCTTTCTCTCCATCTTGAATATGTAGTTGGAACTCAGTGACAATATAATATCTGGAGGCTTGGAAGTCCTGGCAGAGAAATGTCCCAATCTTACCTACCTCAATCTGAGTGGAAACAAAATCAAAGATCTCAGTACAGTAGAAGCGCTGGTGAGTGGAATGATTGTCTCTGGACTTGATTTTTGGGATTAGTTTTGCATTAATTGATCTGAGGTTTGTTCCTATTCTATTCCATTGATCTCTGTTTAAGTCTGGACTTCTGAAATATCTCTTGTGGTCCAGATAGCTGTTTATCTTTAACATCTAGCTGGACTTGCCACTCAGCACTGAGGCAGAGGAGGGATGACACCACGTTGGAACCTGGGCTGCAGAGTGAGACCCTTTCTTAAAAATAAAGGCCTCGGGTTTGGGAATTTAGCTCAGTGGTAGAGCGCTTGCCTAGCAAGCACAAGGCCCTGGGTTCGATTCTCAGCTCAAAAAAAAAAAAAATAAAAAAAAAAAAAAATAAAGGCCTCGGGGCTGGAGAGATAGCCCAGCCGTTAAGAGCACTGGCTGCTCTCCCAGAGAACCTGGGTTCAATTCCTAGCACCCACATGACAGCTCACAACTGTCTGTAACTCCCATTCCAGGGCATCCTCACATACACATACATGCACATAAAATAAAAACAAACCTTAGAAAAAAAATTTATTTTTTAAAAAAAACTAAGGCCTCAAGCCAGACAGTGGTGGCGCATGCCTTTAGTCCCAGTACTTGGGAGGCAGAGGCAGGTGGATCTCTGGGTTCGAGGCCAGCCTGGTCTACATAATGAGTTCCAGGACAGCCAGGACTATGTATAGAGACCCTGTCTCAAACAAACAAACAAAAATAAAATAAAGCTTCAGTGCCACTCATTTTTAAAGGCACTTACCACTGAGCTTGAAGACCTGTCTTGATAGCAGAACCTTGTGGTAGATGGAGAGAATCCACTCCCGAAAGTTGTCTCTGAGACAGACACACACACACACACACACACACACACACACACACACACACGGCATATGCATGCACACACCCCTTCAATATAATTAAAATGTAAGAAAATTAAAAAATCCAGAAGAATTTCTGAATCAGTAACAGATTTACTTAATGATTAGCTTGTATTTTCTTCAGGACTTTACTCTGGTTTTTAAACACCTGTCATTTTTTTTCTTCTAAAGTAAGGGGACACATAAGTACCTTTTGAGGTACTAAGAGTTATTTTCTAATGATAGGAAGGAAAATTCTCAGACTTACATTTTGTTTCATTACAGTTTGTGTGTGTGTGTGTGTGTGTGTGTAAATGAATGTGTGAGGCGACAACTTGTGGGAATTGGTTTTCTCCAGGTGTGTGGGTCCCAGGGATTGAACTCAAGGTTTCAGGCATGGCAACAGGTGGAGGCAGCCGCTGATCTGCTTGGCTAGCCCTTGTCCTCAGGTTTTTAAAACAGTTGGGCTTTGTGTGGTGGTGTCTGTATCCCAGTGTTTGGGAGGCCAAAGGGATTTCGAGTTTAAGACTTGGGCTTCCGGCTGGAGAGATGGCTCAGAGGTTAAGAGCACTGACTGTTCTTCCAGAGGTCCTGAGTTCAATTCCCAGCAACCACATGGTGGCTCACAACCATCTGTAATGAGATCTGGTGCCCTCTTCTGGCTTGCAGGGATACATGCAGGCAGAACACTGCATACATAATAAATAAATAAATCTAAAAAAAAAAAAAGACTTGGGCTCCGTAGTGACACCCTACCCTGCCTTTAAAAAAAAGATGTGAGGTTAAGCTACTGGGAACAGGCTTGGGTGCTGGTATAAGGGGACTGCCGTATGGTTGTGACACCTTTTGCTCTTTTAAGATGAGTGGTCTCTGTAACCCAGGTGGGCCTCCGACTCTGATCCTCCTACCTTGGCCGGGTTATGGGTGTATACCAGCACATTGGCGTGCTGTTGATTATCTCTGCAGATTCTGTCAGCAAGAATGCCCGAGTGTTTACAAGAAATCAAGCTCTAAGACAGATGTTGGAGGCGCAGTAGTGACTAAGAGCTGCCTGTGCTTTGTAGAATGACCCTTAAAAAACACTAAAAATGCAAAAAAAATCTTTCTTTAACTTCAAGTATAGGTTTTTCAGATCTTTCATTAAAATTGAAGAACATGGTATTTAAAATCTTGATTGTAACCTTTAACTTTACTTTTTCAGCAAAATCTTAAAAATTTGAAAAGTCTCGACTTGTTCAACTGTGAGATCACGAACCTGGAAGATTACAGAGAAAGCATTTTCGAGCTGCTGCAGCAGATCACATACTTGGATGGATTCGATCAGGACGACAATGAGGCACCAGACTCGGAGGAGGAGGATGAGGAGGGTAATGGTTTTTCTTTTTGAGACATAATTCCTGCTGTTCTGGAACTCACTGTGTAGAGCTCAGACTCGGAGATCCACCTTCATCTGCCTCCCAAGTGCTGGGACTAAAGGTGTGCACCACCATTGCAGGGCCAGAATCTATCTATCTATCTTTCTTTCTTTCTTTTTTTTAAGACAGGGTTTCTCTGCATAGTTTCGGTGCCTGTCCTGGATCTCACTCTGTAGACCAGGCTGGTCTTGAGCTCACAGAGATCCGGGCTGGGATTAAAGTAGTGACGACACCTTGAGATACTCTCCACCGTTGGCTTAAGGTGTTCAGATGATTGGGCAAGAGTGAGGAGGGCCTGCATACCAGGAAGAAGCATTTGCCCAGCCATTGGCTCATCTTCTAAAATGTTTTTTAAAGATGGAGATGAAGATGAGGAAGATGAGGAAGAAGACGAAGCTGGTCCACCTGAAGGATACGAAGAGGAGGAGGAGGACGAGGAGGAGGAGGAGGATGAAGCAGGTTCAGAAGTGGGAGAGGGAGAAGAGGAGGTGGGCCTCTCATACTTAATGAAAGAAGAAATTCAGGTGAATGGAAACTTGATCTTTGTACTGACGATGGTTTGGGCACGAGGCTGAGTACTGTAAAGAGTGAGTCCTGACTCGTTTCCTAACTTGTGGGTAAGCCTCTGTCTTCTCTCTCAGCCTCCTACTGGATGCTCCGTGGTGGACAGAACACTGTATACATAATAAGTAAATCTTTAAAAAAAAAAAAACAGCTCCCAGGCTAGGCAAGCTGTAAGTCTCAGCAGCTGCCTGGAGGAGAATGAACCAGCGTGGTGTAAAAGCTGGTGTTGGTCAGACGTGTCGGACAAGCAGGCACATGGCAGGGTGGGGCATTATTGGAGGAGGAGCATGGGGACCCGAATTATCAGAAGAAGTTTATTGGTTCTGGCCAGCGTCCAGAAGAAAGAGCAAGAAAGATGGGCAGCAGACTGCCGAATCCTCAGTGGCTCCATGAGGATTGCCACCGCTTGTTTCCTAGCGCCCAGATACTCTTTGACTGTGCCCTCGGTGGCATGGGATGCTGGAGACATTTGATGAATGTGTGTCCGGGCCTCTGTATAGAGCACCTAGTTCTAGTTAGCACATCACAGACTGCAGAGACCTGGATGTCTTCTCTCCAGTTACCTCTTGCTTTATACTCTTGCATCTTGCAGGAGCTTTCCTCCTCATCCTCTTCTTCCTTCTCTTCTTCCTCTTCCTCCTCTCCCTCCTCCTCTTCCTTCTCCTCCTCCTCTCCTTCTCCTCCTCCTTTTCTTTTCAAGACAGGGTTTCTGTGTGTAGACCAGGCTGGCCTCATATGACACCTCAGTTTGGGATGCCCTCCGTAGTGCACCGTTATAGTATGCAGATTCGGCCATTCCTTGCTTTCTTGATATACTGCAATGTGTCCCTTGCCACCAAAGTATGCATCATTAGCTGTAGTTTTTCTTAGGTAATGGTGGTTAGTTAGACAATATCTGATGGATGGATGGATGGTTCTTATTTTTTTTTTTCTGCTACTGTTGGTGTTTTTTACTCTTTTTTGGGGGCCCACCACCCATCTCCTAAATAAATCACACACCGAAGCTTATTCTTAATTATGAATGCCCGGCCTTAGCTTGGCTTGTTTCTGGCCAGCTTTTCTTTACTTAAATTATCCCTGTCTGGCTTGTCTCTGGGCTTTTACCTTGCTCTATTACTGTATACCTTTCTTACTCCGTGGCTGGTTGTGTAGCTGGGTGGCTGGCCCCTGATGTCCTCCTTCTCTGGCTCCTTCTTTTATTTATTCTCTTCCTGCCAGCCCCGCCTATCCTTTCTCTTGCTATTGGCCGTTCAGTTCTTTATTAGACCATCAGGTATTTTAGGCAAAGTAACACAGCTTCACAGAGTTAATTAAACAAATGCAACACAAAAGTAACATACCTTAAAATAATATCCTACAACATGATACTTTTTTTTTTTTTTTTTTTTTTTGGTGGTTTTTTGAGACAGGGTTTCTCTGTAACTTTAGAGCCTGTTCTGGAACTCACTATGTAGACCAGGCTGGCCTCGAACTCACAAAGATCCGTCTGCCTCTGCCTCCCGAGTGCTGGGATTAAAGGCATGCGCCACCACAGCCTGGCCATGATACTATTTTTAAATTTGAAATGAATGTACAAAAATGAGGCCTTAGACTTCGTTTGGAGCCTTGTAAGTCAGAAACTATGCAGTAATGAAGAAGGAACTTGTTTAAGCATCTTAAGTATTTATAAGGAAAGCCTAGTTAGTTTACACCAGCATATATATAGCTTGAATGTTTGTCTTATGTTTGGTTTATTTGGTAAAATGAAAGTCTTCTAGTTTTGTTTTATTTGCATTTGGCCTTTTATTTTCTCTGTCAATGATTTCCTTAAGTATAAATAGTAAGTACTTTAAAAGTTACATTTTGCAGTTGGGGGGAGTTTTGGGGGAGGGGGCAGTGGGTGTATTTTTTTACTTTGCACCCCAGGCTGGCCTCAGACTCATGCATCCCATGCTGCCATTGAATTTGGGGCAGTCCTCTTACTTCTGCCTCCTGAGTGCTGGGATCACACAGACATTCACCACTCCTGCCTTAAAAGTTACTTCCAACCAATTTCAGGATGACTTACATTTGGGTGTATTATTCTACTGAATGTTGGGGAATATTAACTGAAAATGACATGGCCAAGCATAGATCAGAAATCTCTGAAATACACACAGCATTAAGTTAGTGCAGGGCCAGGAAGCATTTTCATTCTGGATGGAATAGTTTGGGTGTTCAAAAATGAAGTCTCAGCTAAGCTCATGACCATAATCCCAGCACTCTGGGAGGGTGAGGCAGTAGGACTACAGGAGTTTAATGATAGCATAGGCTACCTAGTGTGCTCTAGGATAGCCTAGGCTGCAGATGAACCTTGTCTCAGAACAAGCAAACCAACGAACCCAAAAGTTCTTGTTTTTAGGAGCTAAGTGCTGGGTAAGCATCAGAGACCACTGGGACTTAAAAATAAATGAGAAGGAAATGGCTATTTGATTATGCATTTTATTTTTTCCTTAAAAGGTTATTTATTTCTATTATGTATGTGTGGGTATTTTGCCTGCATGTATGTCTGTGTACCATCTGTGTGAATGGTGACCACAGAGGCCCGAAGAGGGCCTGGGATCCCTTGGAGCTGGATTTACAGACACTAGTGAACCACAGTGTAAGTGCTGGGAGCAGCACCCAGGTCCTAGTCACTACTCAGCCTTGAGCCATCTCTCCAGGTAGTTATTTTTGCCTTTCAAGATGGGGTTTTCTGTGTAGCCCAGGCTGTCTTTGAACTCATGGTCCTCCTGCCTAAGCTTGGTAAATGCTGGGATTACAGGCTTGTGCTACCACACCTGGTTGCTGTTTATTTACTTATTTATTTTTGGTTTTTCGAGACAGGATTTCTCTGTATAGTCCTGGTTGTCCTGGAACTCAATATGTAGCCCAGGCTGACCTCGAACTCCCAAGAGTGCTGGGATTAAAGGCGTGCCACCACGCCCAGCCTAGCAAGCACTTGTATTTTGTGCTGACTCGGAACTTAGCAGGACGGGCTCACCAGCAAGCCCCAGGGATCTTCTGTTTCCTCTTCCCCTGGGCCAAGAGTGTGGGTGTTCACCACCATGCCACCTTTTATGTGGTGCTTGGGAATCCGAGCTCAGGTCTGCATAGTGTGCAGCCGTCTGCCTAGCCTGTTGCGTGGTTTTGAGACAGTCTTGCTTTGTAGGCCAGGCTGACCTGGGACCCTCGGTCCTCCCACCTGCAGAGCTCTGTGTATGCACCACTACACATTATTAATAGAGTATACCTGAGGAGCAGTAAACTTGTGTGGTGGTGAGGTGGAGAGACTCTCAACTGATTGCCTTTAGATGCACAGTAGTACCAACTCTGTCCGGTACTTAGATACTTGTAGCATAGCCAAGATCATGGCAGTAAGTGCAAAAGGCTCCGAGCAGTTAAAACAGAGGTCATGAAAGTCTTCTGAGCCCTGTTTGCCTTGGAGAGTATTCAGTGTTGAAATTAAATCTGTTGTCTCTTGCATATTTACTTCTGATGCTCTGTCCTGAGTCTGTGGCAGAATAAAATTGAGAAAGTAAGGGACGGTAAGAGAGGGTGTAAAAACTGGAAAGAGGAAACCCAGCTGGAGGCCGGAGTTACTCTAAAAAGGAGAGAGTGGGCCAGTGATGACCGGACTGGTAAAGATACTTCAATCCCTAGAACCTGTGGAGAAGTGGAAGGAGAGAGCTGACGCTCAGTTGTCTTCTGACCGCCACACATTAGCACACACACAGCAGTAATACAGTTTTTAGAAGGGAGAAAACCATCTTCCATCTAGTACTAGGTTCTGAGGAAAGTAGCATCTACTAATAGGTAGAATGTTCATGGTCAAAACATAGTCATAAAAAGTGACGGAGGGCTGGACAGGTTGCTCAGTGGGTGAAGTGCTCACCTCACAAGTACAAGGACCTGAGTTCAAGTCCAAGAATCCATTAAAAACAGCTGGGTGGTGGGGGTGGTGGGGGTGGTGGTGGTGTATGCCTTTAGTCATAGGCGGTGCTACACAGAGAAACCATGTCTCTAAAAACCAAACCAAAACAAAAAAAGTGTGCATGGTATGGTAGGATGTGACTGCAATCCCAGCCACAGAGAAATGGAGACAGGTGAATCTCTGGGCCAGTATAGGCCACGTGGCAGGTCTAGGCCAGTGAGGGGCCCCATCACAAAACAGGGTGGATAGTAACTCTAAGGAACAATAACAAGGCTTGTCTTCTGGCCTCATAATGCCTGTGTGCATACATATGAACCCACACAGAGTGATTATGATGGTCATGTTATCTATAATCTCAGGCTGACCCGGAACTTGCTCTGTGGACCAGGATGTCTTCAAACTCCCTCTGCCTCAAAGGCTTGTGCTACTGTGCCTGGTATTATATAGTGTCTAATATGCTTGTAGTTTGACTGAAGGCGCATGCGAGGTCACTTGGCATTTTAGCTTTGTGGTTTATAATCAAAAAATTTTCAGTGTTTTGGAACATTTTGGATTTCAGATTTTTGGCTCATCTTTTGCTTTTATTGACTGAAAAGCTGAGGTCTAGAGAAGTACATTTATTTACTCAACATATAACCATATTTGTTGTTAGAGATCAGATCATCTGTACCTCAGTCTGTAGAGGAGAGTAGTTTATTTTTAAGATAGTAAAGACCCACTTCTGTTATGATGGGCAGACGTGGCTATTTAAAAGTAAGCTGGACAAAGTGGTATGTGCTTGTAATCCTGCACTCGAGAGTCAGAACCAGTACGGTCATGAATTAGAGGTTAGCCTGGGCTACTTTGTGAGACCCTGTCTCAAGCAAACAAGTAATTAAAACAACACAAAACTCAGGACGCATCTCCCACATTTACGCTGTTTTATTTCAGGCACTCACTAGCCCTTGGAGGCTTCGGCACTGCACAGTGCAGCAGAGAGAGCCTTCGCATTGTTGGGGAAAGTTCTCAGGAACAGTGCTTGTCAAAAGCATAGGCTGTGTGTATAAAAATCTCGATGCTTAGTCAGGTTCAAAAGCAAAGCAGGCAGAAACTGTCCTTTTCAGAACATAGCTGAACTCAAAACAGTAAAAGTCCGAGTTACGGTTCATTGCTTCTCACATTGAATATTTGAATTTGAAGGATGAAGAAGATGATGATGATTATGTTGATGAAGGGGAGGAAGAGGAAGAAGAGGGTAAGTTGCATCAGCCTTAAGCAACTCTGAATCTAAAGATAACAGATACGTGGGATGGGTTGTTGAGGACTGAGTCTATAATGGGGATCACCCTTGGTTCCTTTGATTTTGTTGTTTATCATAACGTACCTTTAGAAGTAGAGAAGTGGTTTTTGTTTTTTTGTTTTTTTTTTTTTCCAGAGCTGAGGACCGAACCCAGGGCCTTGCTGCTTGCTAGGCAAGCATTCTACCACTGAGCTAAATCCCCAACCCCTTAGAGAAGTGTTTTGAAAGAGTACATTAATTCCACCAAAACAAAACAAAAAAGCCAGCTTGTAACTTGTACTTAAAAAATGGAACTGAAAGCCAGGCATGGTGACGCACACCTCTAGTCCCAGCACTTGGGAGGCAGAGGCGGGTGGATCTCAGTGTGAGAACAGCCTGGTCTACAGAGGTAGTTCCAGGACAGCCATGGATACACAGAGAAAAACAAACAAACAAACAAAACTGGAAATGAAGTAAAATCTTCTTCACTTTATTGCACTCTGGAATCTCATTTTGCAGAGCGTGGACCTCAGTCCAGAGAGGAATGGCTGGACCAGGTGTCCTTTAGTTTCCTCTTTACCTAGTCCTTCAGAATGGTGTTGACGTTAAGATTCACATTGACGTCAAGCACTTGGTTTCTTGACCTGTGTGTTGTGTTCATGAGCTTTGTCAGGTTCTCTCAAGTCCGCATAGTCTCTGAAATTGGAAGAAGAAATTTCAGAGTGAAACAATCGATAATTTTCCTTCCCATTCGTTTTTCTACTCAAATTGGAAGCTTTGTAACTATAAAAAATTCATTTGTTAAAACTGAGTATTTTATACACTTCTATTTTAGAAGAAGAGGGTCTTCGGGGAGAGAAAAGGAAACGGGATGCTGAAGATGATGGAGAGGAAGATGACTAGGTCCCTCCAGGATGAGGTTGCCTGGAGCTCCCGGGCATGCAGTAGAGCGACCATATGTCTTTGTTTCTTCATGTATGATAGCTGTCTCTATAGGAGATGATGTGTAACTTTTTATAGGAAAAGTGTGGTTTTACTATTTTGGCCTTATCATTCCGATTAAGATTTGCTAGTCTGTTAATCATAATGTATGTAGAAAAAATTTTCATTTATCTTCCCATTGTGAAATTCTCTAGCACTGTATTAGATTCTGAATTTTTATAATTCATGCTTAATGTATTAGACATTTTTAGCTCATAATTAAAACATAGTTGCTTTTACACAGGTGTAGTTTGGTGCATTTCATTCATGTTTTAAAGTTATTTATAAATTAACAAATTACACTCAGCTGTAATATGAAATGGCAATAGTCTCTTGAATGATAAAACTGATCGATTTTTTATTTTTTATTTTTTTTTTATTTTAAGAGGTGAACCAGAAATCAATAGCTTGAAGGCAGTTTTGGGGGCTGAGGTGGATTAGAGGACTTTCCTGTCACAGTTTGGAAAGTAGAAGCAGAGTAAGAGGGTTCTTTTCAGCAGCGTAGGCCATGGACTCAGAGGTTCTGTTCAGTGATACAGTTCAAGGCTTTTACGGAGCCTGATTTTATGGAAGTCCAGAGACTCGCTGGCAGGCGAGCCCTTTCTGTGGGTGATGCTGTGCCAGCAGCTTGCTGGGTTTCAGGTGTGCGTTCTCTCTTGTCACCTTCCATCGCTTCAGTCCTCTCCACATCCAAAAGAAAGCTGCAAAGTTGTGGACACCCAGGAAACTGTCAGCCATCTGTCCGGGTGTCAAACAAGTGAAGTGGGAGAGATGGCCTGTCTGTCGAGATGCAGTGATGAGCATTAGGAGTGTTAGGAGACAGGCTTCGCTTACCATGGACAACACACGAGGCTGTGTTAGGCTAAGGCAGCAGCATTCTCCTTTCTCAGAGGCCAGACTGATCACCTGATAACTAATAACATGTTCAAGTCTAATTATTAAGTTGTTTTCCTTAGGTGATTTGGATACCAACGCTGTGAAGTATTTATTACATTTCTGAGTGGAACCTTTAATTATTCTTCCTGTAGTTTGAAAGTGTGATCAAATATAGCAGTTGATTGGAATATAATGGCAGTCGGAGGACTGTATGAAAGTCAGTATTGAAGTTGGGATTTATTTCTGTTAACATTTGGGGTAAGTGTACATGCTTCCTCATGGCTACTAAATAAACACGAGCAGACAGGTCCCTTTTCTTTTGTTCCAGAGGCTCCATGTTCAAGGCACTTGCTTTTTAAATCTTGGCCACTAATTTTTGTTTTCCTTTGTTTTGTATTTCTGTGTTTATTTTTTAAGTTAGTATCAGCAAATTAAGTTCTGCCTGTACTGGGACGCAGAAATTGTTCATAATAGTAGGACTTGTTTTTTAATTTAAGATGTTTGACATGGTGTTTTAAAATAACAAGTATGAAATTATTTGCAGAGAAGCTAACGGAGTTGCATATCTGACTGAAATAAATGTGTGATAAATTCAGTGCCAGTACTGGAATCTCCAAAGGACTAACATTTTCCTCATTTCAATAATTGGAACACCTGCTTTCAGTCCCTAAGAATTCTCTTGGCACACTATGCCAGGTTCAAAATAAATGCTTATTTTTAAAAAGTAAATCTATATATTGACTTTTTTATCAATCATCTATTGTGCAATCAAAATTAGAGTTCTTGGGTTTAAAAACAACAAATAGGGCCTCCAGATAACTATTAAGACTTACTTAGCTTTGTGGGTAGTATTTTCATGCAAATAAGCAAGGGTGGGCTTTATATTCTGTAGAAATTTTGGGCTCTGTTTTAACACTATATGTACTGCGTGTGTATACAGTGTGTTAAGTCCTTAGAGACTCTGAAGTTCATACTTTTGTGCAACTGTATTTTGGATAAAGCCACACAGTGTTAAACACAAGGGCAGGCAGTACTGAGTGTGTGTGTGTTCCTGACTATTTTTGGTTTTTTTTCTGACTGCTGTAACTTAAGTTTTGAAACTGAATTGCTTTGAATAAATTGAAGAGTTGTTAATAATGACTAGCTTCAGTGTTTGATGTTCACTTTTCAGTAATACCATCGACTGTTTTAAGGCTCGAACGGTAGACAGTTGTGACAACAGGTGCTAGAAAACTCATCTTCTGAGGGGGTTATTGGTAGCTCACACCTTTAATACCAGCACACTGGGAGGCACAGGCAGCCAAATCTCTAGTTTGAGGCCAGCCTGGTCTACAGAGTTCCAGGATAGCTGGGGCTACACAGAAAAACCCTGTCTCAAAAAACAAAACAAAAACTCATCTTCCTCATTAATTTTTCCAGCAGCCAAATAAAAGTGGGAGGGGGAGATCCTGGATTGGCTCAAATTCATCTTTTGAGTGGCAGGTTGAGCTCAGAGTTTATTGCCTATAGGTGAGCAAGTATTTATAAAATGGTCACAGAATTATGGTATGGACATGGGTTTTTTTCTAGAATGAGAGCCCAAGCATTTTTCCATAGTATCTTAATTCTTACATAGATTTTTATTATTATTATTATTATTATTATTATTATTATTTTTATTTATTTATTTTTTTTCGGTTTTTCGAGACAGGGTTTCTCTGTGTAGCTTTGCGCCTTTTCTGGAACTCGCTTTGGAGCCGAGGCTGGCCTCGAACTCACAGAGATCCACCTGCCTCTGCCTCCCGAGTACTGGGATTAAAGGTGTGTGCCACCACCGCCCGGCTATTATTATTATTTTTTAATCCCTAGTTTTGGGTTTCCTCTAAGTATAATCTTTAATATGTTTTGTTTGTGGACGATTCTGGAATGTATTTTGTCAAGTTAAATATGGTAAGTAATATTTTCATGATTATGGTTATAGAGAAAATTTTAAATATTGAATTCTGCTTCTGGAGAGATGGAAATACTGAATTTTTTTTTTTTTTAGGTGAGAGGACAGTGTCAGTATGTATTCCTGGCTGGCCAGGAGCTCTTGAAGTAGACCAGGCTTGCCTTGAACTCAGATTTGCCTGCTTCTGCCTTCCAAATTCTCAGATTAAAGGCACCACCACCACTACTATGAATGTTGGCTTTGTCTTAAAGGCTTTAAGACATTAACAACTTAACATGTGCCTCATGCCTATAATCCCAGCACTTAGGAGGCTGAGGCTGGAGAATTGCCAGTTCAAGGCCAGGCTGGGTTCCAGAGTGAGACTGCCTAAAAACAAACATTGCTTCCTTTAAAAAGGAAAATTATAGGATCATAGAAGTGTTGGGTAAAATTATTAAATAATGAGTCAATTTAGTGAGGGGTTATGATTCAAAACTTTTTTGGGGGGGCAAGGTTTCTCTTTGTAGCTCTGGCTGTCCTGGAACTCACCCTGTAGCCCAGGCTGGCCTTGAACTCAGAGATCCTCCTGCCTCTGCACTGGGATTAAAGGTGTGCACCACTGTGCCTAGCTGAAAACATTCTTTTTGTTTTTCAAGACATCCCTGGCTATCCTGGAACCCTAGCTGTGCTGTAGATCAAGCTGGCCTCAGACTCGGAGATCTGCCTTCCTCTGACTACCTAGTGCTGGGAAACAACAAAAAAGTCGGAGTCTCCTAACAAAAAACAAAACAAAACCCGGTAGTGGCGGCGGCGGCGGTGGCACACGCCTTTAATCCCAGCCAGCTTGCTCTACTGAGTTCCAGGACAGCCAGGCCTACACAGTGAAACCCTGTGTGTGTGTGTGTGTGTGTGTGTGTGTGGGGTGTCTAGCTAAAAACATTCTTAAGTACTGTTTATTCTCTGTTCTGTTAATGAGAGGCTTTGAATTACATTTTTATCTAGTTGCTGGAGATTTCTGTTTCCAGCGATGGATTCAGTGATATTCTGCAGCTGTCCCTAAATAGCATGCTACGACCGACCGCATGCCTTTTCACCTTCTAATCAGCTTGAGACCTGAGAACCCCGAGTGTGTTCTGTGGCCCCAGCAGCTACTTGAGTTTCTGCTCTATTGGCTAGCCTAACTTAAAGGAAAACAGATCATGTCACAAAATGAAATTGCAAGGCGGGCTTTTATCTCAGCAAGATCTTTAAAATGACTGAGATGCTGGTAAAATATATTTAGAGACATTGTCTCACTGCGTAGCCCTGTCTGGCCTGGAACTCATGGATCCACTTATTTCTGCCTCCCCCCTTACTTCAATAAGGTGTGCACTTCTATACCCAGCCCTGGTAAAATAGTTTTTAAAAATTTATTTATTGATTTTTAATTTATGAGTATGTATGTGAGCCTTCAGATCCCTTGGAACTAGTTTTACAGGCTGTGTGAGCAGGTACTTGACGGTTCTTCGCAAAAGAAGCAAGTGCTCTTGAGTGCTTCGGGTCCTAAAATACTTTTATTTTGTACAAGTCTTTTCCTGGTAAGATCCTAAAGTAAGTAACCCCAATTAAGAAAGACTCAAAGGCCAGCCAGCGGTGGCGCAGGACTTTAATCCCAGCACTCGGGAGGCAGAGCCAGGCCAGGCCGATCTCTGTGGGTTCGAGGCCAGCCTGGTCTACAGAGCGAGTTCCAGGACAGGCACCAAAACTTACACAGAGAAACCCTGTCTCGAAAAACAAACAAAAAACCCAAAAAACAAACAAACAAAAAAAGACTCAAAGGCAGTTATGTTTTTCAATTAATTTCATGAATATCCCCCCTCACCCCCCCAGTTTAGTTTTTTATGTTATTTTTTTTGTGGAGGCATTTTATCTTGGCTACTTAGAGATCTAACATTGGCCACATCTACTCTAATGGCTGACATAGGCCGCCAAACAAGCTCTCAGCTCTGGTGAAGACCTACTGTTCCAGCTTTAGGATGTTGCGTGTTTTCTCCCATTGTTCTGTTAAATACGTAGACTGTAAGCGCAGCCATGATCTCTGCCCTCCGTGTTGCCTGAGTTTGGCCTGAGTAGGCTCGCTCCACAGCCACACAGCTCAAAGAGGCCTCGTGGGTTCTCCACCCAGGGACGAGGACGGACGTACAACCTTTTGACATCAACGATGTTGGCTTTTACAAAGTTCACACTTGAAAACAATATTAAGTTTTGTTTGTTTTAAGCAAAAACAACCCTCTGTTTTAAGTTTGGGAGTTTCTATTAGGCCACATGCATAGAGCTATCTTTGGCAGCACGGAACCCTTGTGGAGAGCTGTCAAAACCATTAGAAAATAAGGACCTGCAGAGGAAGCTGCTTTAAAAGCCTTTAGTTTTGTGAGGCAGTATCTCAGTCTAGCCTAGGCTGGCTTCAAATAGCTCTGCTTCACGCAGAGTGCTGGGATTACTCGGCTGGGCAACTATACTGAAGAGCCAGTGGACACCGCCCCATCTGCAGACCAGCAGCTGGTGGATACCTGGGC